>JAMKCH010012319.1:0-5000 GCA_023653785.1 Ophioderma brevispina
ATTACCTGGATGTCTTTAGCTGTTATTGATGTCCCTCTCTGCTTTTGGGTATGTTATTTTTATGTGTAAAATAGTATCTATTCTTCCAATGACCTCGACTATCTTTGCAAGGCAAATTGAAGAAATGTCAGTGTGCTTTAATGAGCAATCCGACAGATTGTATATAGGTGGTAGTGTCCAGGGGTTAATGATAAAAACACAAAAACAAAGACTTCAAAAGCATTATTGGTTTGAAGATGACCGATGTTGAAATGAATTATTTGTTATAAAATTATGTGGGTCCAATTCTCGAGAGTAAATACTATTTCCAGAAACAGAAACTTGAGCCGATGGGGATCTGGTTGGATGCAGGTCCCAAGCCCCACCCCTGAATAAATCCTAGGTTCATTAAAAGCAAAAAAATTTGCCGTGTTACCAATTGTTTAATGATGGGTAACACATATTATTACACCTTATAAATCATTAATGGAGATAATAGGATAAGTCTTTCATTTCCATTGGTAATTGCCGCCGGACACAGGGATGATAAATTGAGATATCTGTGAATTTGAGCTATTTCCAGTCGCGGTTTTTTACTACCTTCCCTACATTCGACAGAGGCAAAAAACGATCCATGTTAGCGTTAAGTCACACATTATAGTTATTACGGTTCTCCAAGAAAGACGGAACTTGCTCCGTTGTTAACAACAACATCTCAAACAATGGCCGCCGCCAGTAGTTGGTCAGCGTCTTTGACAGACGCCGGAAATTGCTGCCGTATACAAAGTAACGATGCACAAAACACGCGATTCGATTGTCTTCCGGAAGCTATGATTAGTGTTTCAGACTCGTGTATGGAAAAAGGAAGTTCTCTTGGGAAGCTGTGAAGTGCTAAATTGTGCCGACTTGACGAGTTGTTGGGGCCGAGTTCATGATCATGATGTATATTGTAGGGAAGTTTGTAAACGGGATGGCGATTATTAAAAGCCAAGTTACAGTCAACACGATATGGTTAAAATCTTATGCCCATTATCGCATAAAACATTTATTAAGGTGTAATAAAACAAAAATACAGCTATGCGGGGAAATAGGGCAAACTATTTTCCCTCGGTAATGGCTAAGGCCTACCACCCCTCCCTTCGGGTTCGGGGTGGTAGCCAGTACCGAGTACTCGGGAAAGTAGATTGCACTATTTCCCCTCCAACCATGTAGTATTGTATAATTTCTTAGGTTACCAGAAGAATTTATTCACATCAAACTGCCAATCCCTGTATGGAAAATGTTCAAACCCTAGAGGTAATCACATTAGTCAATTTACTGGAGATTCACCACCACATGCATCATCAAATATAAATGTTTACCTTATAATCATATGAAATGTAACAATATCAGATTACAAAAGGACACTTTTTTCGTGGTTAACCTAATGCCATTTGACACTAACCTGCGACACAGTCTTGCTTTATCTTCTTTTATAGGGAACAGAATTGAAAGGCACCTGTTTCGGATGTGTTGCACACAAAGTGGATTAAACTGGTATTCCCAAGGTAAGCCTATCATGTAGGTATCTATGGTATAGTGTTACTGCAGGTTTGTAGGCATTTATGGCTTATTGCAAGATTGAACTCTAAGGGCATATGGGGCAGTTTGCGGTACCCAACAAGATACAATTTTACTGATTTCATTGAATATGACAAAGGATTATGTGGCTTAAAACTGAAGATTTCTAATCAATTCAGAAATTGGAGTGCAAGTGATCAGCAGTGAAGAAGACAGGGTAGAATTCATAGCACACCTTTAATCCCCTGATGAATACCGGTCCGATTTTATGGTTGACATGCAGGTTATAAGATATATTTAGCCAATAAAGACATTGTAAGAAAAGAGTAAGAAGGTCTACAGATGGACATGTTAAGAAGGTCTACTTTGATTGGTTACTCAGAGGTATATCTGTAGTATCATGTCATTGGGCAAATCACAGACACTCTTAGGACGGTGGTAGATCTTATTTATTTATTTATTTATTTAAAAACTTCTTTGCCTGGGTAACAAATCTAGGTTAACACGTTTCCAGTTTGGCCAAGGGGTCAAACATAATACATAAAAAAGTACAATACATAAAATTAACCAAAAGTCATTTTACTAATAACAATGGTTAAAAAAGACATACATATGAAAAAACTATGAAAATAAGAACTAGGACCGGCTAGGCAGATATATAAAAAAAATATAAACCAAATCTGCAAAAAATTTATTGCAATACCAAACAATAGGTGGCCATAATTTACCTATAACTTACACGGCATATTTAAAATAACCCACAGTTAGGGCAAGGTTTTTTTTTTTTGCACTGGTGGGGAGGAAGGATTAAAAGAGATAGCACCCCTAGATGAGAACTTTCTTTTGGAAGAAGAAAGACTACGGTTTGTTGGAGGGACAATGTTACCTTAGTGGCAGAACAAGTTTTGTGGATTAGGGGTGTTACTAAATAGGAAAAAAAATTGTGCACAGAGGAGGATGGGAGGGTGCTTGTGAGGCTCTTATAAACCAAAGTGTTAACTGAAGGGTTACGGAGTATTTCGTTTATCTCACCTCAGGTGTAAGGTAGGATTTCAGTGGGTACCGGCGGGGAGTCCAAGAATAATCTTGCCAGCAGATTCTGCTAACTCTCTAAGATTCTTAGTTGGGTCTTACCGGGCATTCCCCCACACAGTATCACAATATCTAGGTGGTGGTAGAACAAGTGCCTTGTACAGAGATTTAGTTTTTTTTTGCCGGTAACATTTAAAATAGTCTTGGGGGGTTTAAAGCATCTTTTGATACCACCCTTTCCAAGATTTTGACGTGGAAACATTCATGGAGGGCATTTGGACGAATAAAAGATGATTTAAAGGCATGGTTTACAAATAGGCTAATAATGACTCTTTGAGCACATTATCTGTCCAGTTAAATTGCCAACATTCAAATGACTCACACATTACACAATTATGGGTTATTTTGGGAATGATATTTCTACAATTTTTTGGTTTTAAACATCCATATGACTCACACATTCACACATTATGTGTTATGTCTGGAGAAGATGTTTACAATTTTGCTTTTAAAGTTAAAGGTTCTGTATTAAAAAACATCATCAACTTTCACTTTAGGTAAAAAGCTAGATAACCGATAAAATGCTTGATGAAAAGCAACTTTTACCTGTACACAAAAGATAATTAAGATCCGGGATCATTATTTTATTATAAAAATAAATTATTTCAAGGGACATGTGACATCTACAGCTAAGCCACTTCAACTCCTCCCCAAATAGGCCTATTTGTTCAACTTGTCAAAAAATCTAATTGGTTAAAAGTTCACACAAGGGCCACATTACTGTGTTTCCAGCTCAAGTTCAAGGGTGGCATCCCCCCCCCCCCACGGGCTAGGCTAGAATGTGCGTGCATAACTCTGAATTGCAGCATATTATGCATGCAAAGAATGGCGGTACAATTGAAATGCGAGAGCGTATGGAGTCCGTCATGACGTCACCCTTGAACTTGAGAATAAACAGAGAATACCAGAGCCACGGGTATAATAGGAAAAAACATCAGTACTCTGTACTATTCAAGCAGGCAAACCTTAGATCAAAAGGAAATTCTAATCAATATTGCATCAAAGTGCACCAATTATACAGATATTACAACCAAACCTGCACAGCTCCTAATAATATTACATGGTGACCATAATCTCTCAAGGGAAGGTATTGTCCACTCACATTTCCATCCATCCAGCTTCATTGTCAGTTTTAATATTGGTGAAAAAATTGAATGCGATCCAAGCATAGGCGTAATTAAAGGGACTGGCATATAGCATTGTAGATTATTAGAGCAGCAACTAATTTTACAACATATGTCTGTGTGGAATAGTATAGGAAGTCAGAACCATGGCTATCTACACTACTGACCTTGTACTACAAAACGCCTGGGTAAAGTTGTCAGAAACTCTGGAAAATATGTCAGTATGTTTTGAAGATCGGTTAGAAAAAGAACAAGACAGTACGTCAGACCAAAGCTGTACCTGTGTTACTTAGCATGGATATATTTTTTAAATAACCTTGACTCCTGGGCAAAGTCATGAAGGGGGTCCTGATGGACTATTCAAATCAAGTTGAGGCTTAAGGGCTGCATACCTCGCAGTGAGCTGGGGTTGTTCAAAGATATTCATATATTGTTTTCATATGACTTTGACCTCTGGGTTCACATACTTGGCTCCAGAAACATGTCACACAGCAAAGCAATGGTTAAGGGCAAAGGGGAGGCAAGAAGGGAAAAGGGAGGCAAGAAGAACATCCACTGATCCGATTGTTTTACACTTTTAGTGCACCAATTTCTCAACTGGAACTAAGAAGTCCAACAAAAACTATACAATCAAAGATAATTTTTTTAGCCAAAATTTTAGTTCATCTCAACTGGAGTGTTACTTATTCTTTTTAGGAGTGTTCCAGCGTCATAGTATTTTTAGTGGTGTTGTTAATGTGGGGGTCTGGTTTAGGAGTTATGGATAATTATCTGAGACAGTTAAAAAAACCTGTTGGGCCAGTTTGGCTATATCCTGATAATCAAACAAAAGTTGCCAATTGAAAACTTTTATTTTAACAATTGTAAGGTTGAAATTAAAATAAAAAGTAAGTATAAAGTTGCTTCTTCTTGTAATTAACGTAAATTTATAACTTTATAAGTCGCAATTGCAATACATACATGTAGCATTGGGAAATTTCAATTCCAAACAGTCTTGTTGTCTCAGGCTTATCAGGTTTCAGCAGAAGGTAGAACCCATAAAAACACCCTTGTGAAAGTAAAAACTGAGCCTTTGAACACAACCATCCTCCTTTATTGATCTGTTGGCAACACGCTTTCTCATCATTTCCTTCCTGGCATCTTGGAGGGGGCAAGGGGGGATAGGGGAAGGGTTAAGTGGTCCCTCCCATTAGAGCGTTGTCCACACAACAAGCTGAGACAAGCGTTGTCCACAAACAACTTGCT
>JAMKCH010012319.1:10000-88862 GCA_023653785.1 Ophioderma brevispina
TGGATGACCTCAAAATGCTCCATTGGGTTTTGGACTCCAGAACATTAATGAGTAAGTTGAAGGACATTTACTCTTCACTACGCCATTGATTGTTGACTAATAGGACCTGCAAGTGAGGTCAACTTACTTGATCAAATCACTATGGAGAACAATCTCTTTACCAATGTCAAAGTACATCAGATGCCGAAATGTTAGCCTAATTTCTATTTCTCAACAATTAGCCAACTTCAGTACTTATCGCAGTTGCCGAAAACTAGGGTCGGCAGTCCATCAACATCTAAAGCAGTAATTTGTTGCCATTTTATGTAAAACCGCATCTGTAGCTGTCCAATCGGCTACCCTGTGAATGAGCTTTCCTTATCTGTTATCGTTACCCTTCTTATTGGCAATGCGATTTCACACGATTTGCATGCACAAAAGTGTCATCTTATTGACAGATACGGTGCTTAGGTAAATGGTAATTGGGCATTGCTACATAAACAAAGATCCATAGGAAACACATTGGAGAGACCCTTGGGAAAACGAACATGGAATGCTATTTATGTAAAGGAGCGACTTGCTATGGTTTCAAATTTATAAAGCTAAATCCCTTTTGTGTTCTAAAATGCAGCAGAGTAAGTGGTTATAACATTAATGCAGTGAATCAATAAAGGTTATGAAAAGTCACTGGCATTACAAGATGTCTTCTTGTCACTTGGATTCAACTACAGGAAGCCAGGATTTGAGAAGGGGAAAAAAAATTCATTTCCATTTGGGGGTTTAGTTTGAATTATATGCAAGAGTATCAAAAGACTTTTCCTTGCGATTCCATACATGATCATGAAACTGCGCCAACGTTTTTATCATTTATAGTAAGTTTAGGGACTAAATCTGAATTGTTTCTGCCAAAATGACAGCTTAACAATCCCCTATTTCAAAATAAATTAATCTCGAGAACAGTGAGTTCTTTCTTACATCTCTTAATAGGAAAACATGGGAGAGTGAGGAAATAAAAAAAAATCATTGAGGAAAAAACCTAACATTTACAAGTTATTAATTATGACGGGCTGGATTGATAGTCAACCAGTCTGCAAAGAGAATAAGTAGCATTTACAGCAACTAGAAGGTGGGCTTTACTAGAGAGAATAGGTGTGGTAGACATGGTATTGAAATATAGCATAAAACGAGATGGGATGAATATAGGGGTAAGATTGGGGTGCAGTATTACCACCTGTTCCTGTCAATGATATATATTTGCTAGCTTTGCTATCTTCAGTAGGACAATGCACGATTTTAGGATGATGTGACTTGAATGTCTTCACTTAAGTTGCCCAACTTTTCAATCTTTCCTGGGTTAGAATCAAGATTGTTATAATTTGTTTCCATGGCCTACAAAGAAATACCAATACTTTGAACACACACAATGTCGAAAAATTGGAAAAAAATACAAATGAAAGAAAAAAGTAGCTGTTTGTTGTAGTAGGGTACTGTAATGAGAGCAGGTACCAATTTCCATAAATAATAATGCTGCATCCAAAGTCAAAATTAAACTTGGATAGAGGAGTTTTGACGAAACATCGGTCAAGTAATGCACAACAGGAATGTGTCAAAATTGCAAATATTCATCTATAAGAATAGTGTACATACGATATCTATTAAGGAATGTTTAGCAGGCAAGAAATTTAGCATTTTGCAAGTAGTGGTACTTAAACATGCCCAATATGTCATCTCTTAATAGGTATGGATAACATGCAGAAGTTGTTGCCCTTGACATTGTTTCCCGCTACATAGCGGTGTAATTTTGTTGAGTAGTTGATATATGTCTCCTTGCACATTAAATTTGTTTTAATTAATTGTCCTTTTTTTCTCAAAAAAACTTACAATTACTGGATGAATGAAAACAACATATTGGGGGTAGGTCCTATGATTGCAACATGCGTGAGCTCATTCACTTTCAGACCCAATTATTGGCAAAATGAATTAAATAAGGGCAAGTCTAAGATAACAGCAAGCATTCATGCAATGTTTTGTAACAGGCAAGATTTTGAAATGAATAGTATGTTCAGATATGGACATTTTCACATTTAAAATCTTAGCTTCAGTACACAATGATGCTTGGGACATAACCTTATCTTATAACTGCCAATCGAGAGTGAAGCAGGTCAGGTCAAGTATTAATGGTTCCAATAAAGTTCCGACTACCTATTTCCAAGCAACAAAGAAATGTCAATGTCAGGTTGGTCTCGACAAAAATATGCAGCCATTAATTTTTGCCGTGATTGCCAAACCTGGCTATCCAAAAATATCTCCATCTGAAAGGGTTAAGCTGATAATCATTTCTTTGGTATATACTCAAAAGTTGCAAATTTCTAATTTTGTATGGAGCAAATACAAAATTCAGCCCTATGTTTTGTACTGGAATCAAATCAAATAAAAAGTCAACATTTGGTTATATAGGCCACCTTTGAAAATCCATGCTTGTGTTTGTTTTACCACAATAAAGTAGATCAATATAGCAATATTCACTCTTCTTTTTTAACTGGACGTTCCATAACTATTGTGAGGTACAACTGCAATTTGACCAACATATCCTGAATTTCCACAAGGATCAGGCAAAGGTCCTATTTTTTGATCAACCCTTATTGAATCCACCAATCAGTGAAATGCTGCAATTTGTTGAATTTAAATGCCATGATAATTGTACATATTGGACATTATGCACATATAATATCTAGAAATATTGTTCTATTGTTAAGTAGCTCAAAGTGTGCACTCACATTTTTTTTTTTGTTTAATATTCACAATCTACAAATGCCTTGGACTACAATCCTACATTGACCCAAATTTCCAATGGTTTTTTTCAGACCAGCTCTATTTGACAGACAGGAGCCCTGAATGTGAACTATTGAAAACATATTTATAAGCTTATAATTACAGAGCAGGCATAAGTTTTAATAAATCTCTTCTTACTGACACACATCCAATAAGACTCGCTTTCCCCATCACTTTTAAAAGGTCGCAAATATTAGAAATGAGACCATGGGTATAATAACCAATTACTCTCACCAAATAAGATTTACAGCCTTGGAGAAAGGACAGAGAAAGGATGCCATATAAGTATTCATACGGTGAGAGATTTGGGAGGGAGAGTATGAAGAGACCTTATCATTGGGTGTTTGGATAATAACGTGGATACTCTTGAGCTGTGATTTAACACTGGGTAAAAGACTAGGCCTCACCAAGAGAGGATGAGAGATAAGTTATGGCAAGGCTGATGACCCTCAATGCATTTTGAAAAGGACATACGAAAATATATAGGAAATATCTCATGGACTCAATGCTTGCATCTGAGATAATCATTCATATTTGATATGGTGTTCCAACTAATAGACTGACCCCTTCAACCAAGAAGTATTACATTGAATATGCTAGCAGTTGGCTTACAAGAGCATTCTTTCACCCAAATTTGTGTATCATCATGAAAAAACTTGATTTGTTACGGGGGGGGGGGGTCATTCTATGTTAATATTGGTCTCCATATGACTTGAGAAATGACCTGATTGCAACCACATCATTTCAGTCTGGTAAAGTTCCCTTGAAGTGCTCTCGTCTAGTCTCTGTAGATTAGCTTATTTACTCTACTACCATGCAAAATAAAACAGTGACATCAGGCCGGCAGCACCATCAGGGGGGGGCAAGGGATGGCTGCCCTTCTGCGATTGACACAATTCGCAAAACAATAAGTGCACCTGTTAGTTATATATCTTAGAATATCACAACCACTGTTTTTTTAAATTCCCACTTTAATGCATTTTTTCATGTTTTTGTGATTTTCCTTCTTTTTAGTCATCAGAAAAAAGGAAATTTGGCCACAAAACACCAAAAAAGCCCCCAATAACGCAATAAAAAAAACAAACAAAGAAAACAAAAAGCAAATCACACATCTTTCATTGTCCTTTCCGACTAAAAAAAATCCATTTGGCTTTGCCTTCTTTACTATTTACTTATGAAACAAGCCTTTTTTGGCCTGTTTAATTTTGCTACTGCTACTGACATTTGCCAGCTACAGAATGTTAATAAAGTGTAATTTTTTTGTAGTTTTTTGTAATCTTTGGGGATAATAAAGGAAGTCAAGTGGTTATTATAAGTGCTATACATCTTAAAAAGGCTTCAACTGGAAATGACATGCAACTTCTACTTGTTTTTTGATGCCAACAACTTCATAAGTGGACCGATTGATGCAAAACCAATATTTACTTTGAGGTCATTTTGAAATGGGGTTGATAGTCACATGGGCTTTCAATATTGAGACATCATGGTTAATGTAAAGAAGTTTGGTCAATTTGAACAAGGCACTATGCAACAAGGTTGTATCTGCAATAGCTTCTACGTGTTATTTTATTGGACACAGCCAAATTTGAAACTCCGGAGGTGAAACTTAAATCCAATTATTTTACTTCACTCCAAATTGTGTCCGCACAATAGACGAAACTCTGAAATCATCCCCCTGACCATTCTCCTCCGCTTCTGATATCGGAGTGGAAACTGGAAGTCAACATACCGGAAGCCATGGACCTTCCCGTGTGATATTCAAACACAGGAATTAGTCAACAAAGATGACCTTGCGAGGTCAGCTCCTCTCACTATCCCCTGAAGCTCTCCACACGGCATGACACTCCAAAACACTCTGGAGTGTTATCAGAGTTTAAACTTCACTCCTAAGTTTTTTAGGGTGATAAATCCCCACTAGACCCTCGATAAAACACCGGAACATAAAACTGAATGCATCCACATGGCCAAAAACCCCAATCGACACTCCAGAGTTTTGAAACTCTGGAGTTTCAGCCTCCATGTGGACATGAATAGAGGTATACCCAACAGTTATTAACCCCTCTATTCGGAGTGTCCCTTGAAACTGGCTTGGGTGGTTTGAGCAGTCAGGTCGTAAAACCACTCTACTCTTGTTGAAACTGATTGTCATAGGCATATGACTACATAGGACCAACAGCTTAACATCCTCTCCAAAAGGCCTGATATTTTCCATGCGCATAGCCAGGGGGGTGCAGAGGGAGCGTGCACACACGGGGGGGGGGGGGGGTCTAAAAAAAAGAGAGTGGAAAAAAAGAAAAAGAGAGGGCATTGCAATAAGACTTAAATTGAAAAACACATCTTTCCAGGGCTTTGCCCCCTGGCCCCCTGGTCCCTGCCGGTAGCCTTAAGCAGCCAGTGGCGGCGCCAGGGTAAATCATAGGAGGGCAAAAATCATAGGAGTGGCGAAATATTGCACGATTACCTTATCTAGGTAAAAAAACTAATTTTTACACAATGTATTGCTTAAACCCCCTGTTTTCCTTGAATTTTGAAACCCGGGGCCTTGCTACCCCCCTGGTGCCACCCCTGTAAGCAGCCCCTGCACCCCTGCCAGTGTTGTTTGAATCATTCCCGGGATCCACAAAGGCAAATTGCATAGTGTGCAATTGATTCAATGCATTGCCTGCAGTGGAGCTCCAGACTTGCAAATAAAGTGACTGATGGATCCTAATAGTTGACTACTCACTCTGTACCCAGGAGTCCCCAGCCTGCTGGATTGAGAATTGACTTTAGAGTACACCATAGATGGGATACTTCAAATTACCTTCCTGCCGTGTACCTACTATCTATTGCAGTATGCCCTCCCTGTGTTTAGCCACAAGAAAGAGGAATAATGGAAAAGAATCAAGAAAAAGGTAGGAGGTTTGGTCTGAATTTGAACAGGGTAACCCACAAGCACCATTGCCATGGCAAAGGATAGCCAGCAGTTTTGTGCCACTGCAAATGTTCATTTGATGATACAATCACATCACACATTTTTTGGCCTCATTGCTGTATGGTTTTGTATGGTGTGGGAAGGTTAGAGCATGTGTGTGGTCCAGTGGAAAAGTGTAGGACTCATGATCATTAGACCGTTAAAATTGTGAGTTCAAGCTCCAATGATAGGCTTGTGTGCTTGTATGGCATGTCTTTGAGCAGACACCTCAGATGAAGCGAAATGATTGGGATGATTTGTTGAAGGTGGCGTAATAATAACTGGCAACAGCGCTTTGAGTCTGTTTACAGCGATTAAGCGCTATATTGTTACTGGTTGTTATTATTATTATTAGAGAAATGTATGAAATATGATATCTTAAGATCTGTGAATTAGTTGTTCTTAAGAGGCTTCCTCAACTTCCTCATGTGATTCTGTCATTTTCTAAGAGTTATTAACTAAAGTCTTAGGTCCATATGCACAAAACAGTTAGACCTGGTTTAAGAAGAAATTGTACCAGAAACTTTACTTTCTTGGTATTAACATAAGTTAGTTTGTACTGTTTTGAATATTGCATTTAACTCTTTAAATTTGGCTAGTTATTTCAGGACGGAATGAAAGTAAAGGTAAATTTCTGCCAAACTAAATTCTGCTTAAACCAAGTTTAACTTTAGACCAGGTCTAACTCTTTTGAGCATACAGATGTAAGTGTCTTGTTCTCTTGATAGAAATTAACTGACAACCAGCAGCTATTAGGCTTCAGGATTCCTTGTATTCACCCAATGAATTATGAAATGAATGCCATCTCACCAATCTGTCAATTCCAATTTTTCTGAAGTAATGCAAATAAGATCTATCAGGCTGAATTCTCTCTGCGCCACAAACTCAAGCGGTATGAAAATAACCAGACGGATTGCTGACAAATCACAAACAACCAAAATTGAGCAGTTACTTTTTGTCAAAGTTTGTTCTGTGTCTCGTGATACAAGGCTGGGTGAATTGGATGTCTGGCATGAGTCTGGATGGAGCTATGAAAAATCCGATTGATTAAACACATTGTACATGAGAGAATAGATTTTCTGTCAGTGGCCTTAGATCACTCTTTGACTCAGAATTGTTACATGACCTCTAGATATTTGCAAATTCACTTTCACAGTGATACAATTTATACCCATTTTAATAAATATTGTTTTCTTTTATCTATTTTTTGCAAAATGTTAAAAGTAACTTTGGCCACAAAACACCAAAAAAGCCCCCAATAACGCAATAAAAAAAACAAACAAAGAAAACAAAAAGCAAATCACACATCTTTCATTGTCCTTTCCGACTAAAAAAAATCCATTTGGCTTTGCCTTCTTTACTATTTACTTATGAAACAAGCCTTTTTTGGC
Source organism: Ophioderma brevispina (assembly GCA_023653785.1). Classification (NCBI taxonomy): domain Eukaryota; kingdom Metazoa; phylum Echinodermata; class Ophiuroidea; order Amphilepidida; family Ophiodermatidae; genus Ophioderma; species Ophioderma brevispina. The sequence continues at coordinate 17,156 of JAMKCH010012319.1, forward strand.
CTGTTTAATTTTGCTACTGCTACTGACATTTGCCAGCTACAGAATGTTAATAAAGTGTAATTTTTTTGTAGTTTTTTGTAATCTTTGGGGATAATAAAGGAAGTCAAGTGGTTATTATAAGTGCTATACATCTTAAAAAGGCTTCAACTGGAAATGACATGCAACTTCTACTTGTTTTTTGATGCCAACAACTTCATAAGTGGACCGATTGATGCAAAACCAATATTTACTTTGAGGTCATTTTGAAATGGGGTTGATAGTCACATGGGCTTTCAATATTGAGACATCATGGTTAATGTAAAGAAGTTTGGTCAATTTGAACAAGGCACTATGCAACAAGGTTGTATCTGCAATAGCTTCTACGTGTTATTTTATTGGACACAGCCAAATTTGAAACTCCGGAGGTGAAACTTAAATCCAATTATTTTACTTCACTCCAAATTGTGTCCGCACAATAGACGAAACTCTGAAATCATCCCCCTGACCATTCTCCTCCGCTTCTGATATCGGAGTGGAAACTGGAAGTCAACATACCGGAAGCCATGGACCTTCCCGTGTGATATTCAAACACAGGAATTAGTCAACAAAGATGACCTTGCGAGGTCAGCTCCTCTCACTATCCCCTGAAGCTCTCCACACGGCATGACACTCCAAAACACTCTGGAGTGTTATCAGAGTTTAAACTTCACTCCTAAGTTTTTTAGGGTGATAATCCCCACTAGACCCTCGATAAAACACCGGAACATAAAACTGAATGCATCCACATGGCCAAAAACCCCAATCGACACTCCAGAGTTTTGAAACTCTGGAGTTTCAGCCTCCATGTGGACATGAATAGAGGTATACCCAACAGTTATTAACCCCTCTATTCGGAGTGTCCCTTGAAACTGGCTTGGGTGGTTTGAGCAGTCAGGTCGTAAAACCACTCTACTCTTGTTGAAACTGATTGTCATAGGCATATGACTACATAGGACCAACAGCTTAACATCCTCTCCAAAAGGCCTGATATTTTCCATGCGCATAGCCAGGGGGGTGCAGAGGGAGCGTGCACACACGGGGGGGGGGGGGGGTCTAAAAAAAAGAGAGTGGAAAAAAAGAAAAAGAGAGGGCATTGCAATAAGACTTAAATTGAAAAACACATCTTTCCAGGGCTTTGCCCCCTGGCCCCCTGGTCCCTGCCGGTAGCCTTAAGCAGCCAGTGGCGGCGCCAGGGTAAATCATAGGAGGGCAAAAATCATAGGAGTGGCGAAATATTGCACGATTACCTTATCTAGGTAAAAAAACTAATTTTTACACAATGTATTGCTTAAACCCCCTGTTTTCCTTGAATTTTGAAACCCGGGGGCCTTGCTACCCCCCTGGTGCCACCCCTGTAAGCAGCCCCTGCACCCCTGCCAGTGTTGTTTGAATCATTCCCGGGATCCACAAAGGCAAATTGCATAGTGTGCAATTGATTCAATGCATTGCCTGCAGTGGAGCTCCAGACTTGCAAATAAAGTGACTGATGGATCCTAATAGTTGACTACTCACTCTGTACCCAGGAGTCCCCAGCCTGCTGGATTGAGAATTGACTTTAGAGTACACCATAGATGGGATACTTCAAATTACCTTCCTGCCGTGTACCTACTATCTATTGCAGTATGCCCTCCCTGTGTTTAGCCACAAGAAAGAGGAATAATGGAAAAGAATCAAGAAAAAGGTAGGAGGTTTGGTCTGAATTTGAACAGGGTAACCCACAAGCACCATTGCCATGGCAAAGGATAGCCAGCAGTTTTGTGCCACTGCAAATGTTCATTTGATGATACAATCACATCACACATTTTTTGGCCTCATTGCTGTATGGTTTTGTATGGTGTGGGAAGGTTAGAGCATGTGTGTGGTCCAGTGGAAAAGTGTAGGACTCATGATCATTAGACCGTTAAAATTGTGAGTTCAAGCTCCAATGATAGGCTTGTGTGCTTGTATGGCATGTCTTTGAGCAGACACCTCAGATGAAGCGAAATGATTGGGATGATTTGTTGAAGGTGGCGTAATAATAACTGGCAACAGCGCTTTGAGTCTGTTTACAGCGATTAAGCGCTATATTGTTACTGGTTGTTATTATTATTATTAGAGAAATGTATGAAATATGATATCTTAAGATCTGTGAATTAGTTGTTCTTAAGAGGCTTCCTCAACTTCCTCATGTGATTCTGTCATTTTCTAAGAGTTATTAACTAAAGTCTTAGGTCCATATGCACAAAACAGTTAGACCTGGTTTAAGAAGAAATTGTACCAGAAACTTTACTTTCTTGGTATTAACATAAGTTAGTTTGTACTGTTTTGAATATTGCATTTAACTCTTTAAATTTGGCTAGTTATTTCAGGACGGAATGAAAGTAAAGGTAAATTTCTGCCAAACTAAATTCTGCTTAAACCAAGTTTAACTTTAGACCAGGTCTAACTCTTTTGAGCATACAGATGTAAGTGTCTTGTTCTCTTGATAGAAATTAACTGACAACCAGCAGCTATTAGGCTTCAGGATTCCTTGTATTCACCCAATGAATTATGAAATGAATGCCATCTCACCAATCTGTCAATTCCAATTTTTCTGAAGTAATGCAAATAAGATCTATCAGGCTGAATTCTCTCTGCGCCACAAACTCAAGCGGTATGAAAATAACCAGACGGATTGCTGACAAATCACAAACAACCAAAATTGAGCAGTTACTTTTTGTCAAAGTTTGTTCTGTGTCTCGTGATACAAGGCTGGGTGAATTGGATGTCTGGCATGAGTCTGGATGGAGCTATGAAAAATCCGATTGATTAAACACATTGTACATGAGAGAATAGATTTTCTGTCAGTGGCCTTAGATCACTCTTTGACTCAGAATTGTTACATGACCTCTAGATATTTGCAAATTCACTTTCACAGTGATACAATTTATACCCATTTTAATAAATATTGTTTTCTTTTATCTATTTTTTGCAAAATGTTAAAAGTAACTTGGGTGTTTGATCACTGCAAGAAAACATCCAGCAAGTGTGAAGCAAGCCACCTGCAACTTGAGATGTTTCTAAGGTACAAAAATAATACAGATTGAATTTTGGACACAAAATTTAACTGATGGTATGCATGCAACTGACGTAACGACATATAGCAATCCTTTCTAAATGCACACATAAGCATTCCACACATGATGTATGTCTAAAATGTGCTACTTAGGGTGTCACTTGAAACCAGCATACTACAATTATTATTCATGTATGTCAATGTTGTCTTATTCTATCATTTATGGTATGTCGGAATTGAGTAATCGCTACATGCGAGATTTAGTTTAGAAATTTTGGCATTTTCACTTTTGTTTAAATTTCAGTGCCGATAGCCTACTATGCAATAGCAGAGGAGATCAATGTATAATTAAGCATACATAAAATATTCAAAGCCAAGACCTCAGTGTCAGATCATGCAATCAACTATAGGTCAAGGAAATGAAGCTATGATTAATTACAAGGCGACTTTCTTAAGCTACACTGTGAAATAAAACGTTGATAAAATTTTTGATCTTGTGGTAAATTTAATCAACCTGGATTACCTAGCACAACCAGCTCATTTGTTGGTTTTAAAAAACCGTAATCAAACGCTCTGTGGATTAAAAATTAATTATGTGGGTGGTTACACTTTGAATCACCTTGTTGGATAGTTCTATTTTCTCAATGTGGTAAAAATGATGTTGGTTAAAACTGAAACCAGTTGTGGTTAAAATTTTAATCATTTGTTGGTTAATTATTATTACGTTAATATGGGGTTGGGTTGGTTAAAACAATTCACTTTGTTAACATGTTGGGTTATTGGTTTGGAATATTGCAGAGAAACTGGCTGGAATAGTCTAGTCTATAGTCTATGTCAATACTTCAATGAGGGATTCTAGAAGTTTATTGAGTCAGGCATAATAATCTTCTCATTCCATCGGTCCTCATTGAAGTCTTGAATTTGACCCTAGAATAGGACTATTCAACTCTCTGTCGAATTTTCAGCGACAAAATTGAATCAGCTGTGAGTCTCTACAGAGTCTGAAAAATGCCCCCCCAAAATATAAGTTCCGTACAACCAAAACTGAAATTATTTGTTCGACATTATTTATTTACAATGCCATAATAAATTACATAAATACATAATCATTGTGAACATTACACTACAGTTGGAGGCATTGAAGGGTCACTCGAAAGGGCAAAGAACGTCCAGAGTGAGTGACCCCTAATACCAAAGGGAAATTACAGATAAAACAAACTACAGGACATAATACATGATACCAGAATTATCTATAGAACATTGCGAGAAAATTGAAGAACATTACTCATACAACTTAGGCTACGGTCTTTTAACTTGATTTGAAGGATTTAGTGTTTGTTGTGTTCAAATCAATAGTTAACTTATTCCGATACCTTGAGGACCTGTGATCTAACCAATTTGATGCCAAATCGGTTTGTTTTTGACTAGTTGGTAATTGTCAGATTTCATAGAATAATGATTGGATTTTTTCAGGAAGTAGTCATTAAATACAGATGGCAGGTTCTCATAGATAAATTGAAACATAATATGGCAAGATGATATTTGTAGAGATTATAAACAGTAAGGGTCTCAGATTACTAAAAAATGGACTAGTATGGGCTCTAAAATGAGAATTTGCCATATTTTCTACAGCGTCGTTTTTTGCCAATTGAGTAATTCCAGATATATTTGATAAGTACTTCCCCATGAAAGAATCCCATACGTATATAGGTAGAAATAATTGAAAACAATAAATAAAATAACCAAATTAAAAATATTTTTAGGGACAAAATATAGCTTACTAAGGAGAAAACATTACCTTGAAATATTATTATATACCGCTTCAAGTGATAATTAAATGACAAAGTCTCCTCAATAATGATCCTAAGAATCAACCTATTACTCTGAGAGACCTGCCAGCCAATAAACCCTTGAATTGCTTTAAATTAAAGGTTTTTTGTGGTGTTCCCATGATCATAAGTTAGTTTTGTCAACATTAATTGATAGCTGGTTTTGCTTGCAACCAGTTTACCTACTTTTGGAGTGCCTTATCACCATTGTATTTTACTATCCCAGTCGTTGTGAGAGTACAAGATTGTTGCATCATTCGCATACAATACAAAATTAAAAATTGACCGAGACTTAATGATATCGTAATATACAAGATAAATAAATAACGGACCAAGAATAGAACCTGTGCGAAAACCACAAGTAATTGTTAATATCAGATTTGCATAAGTTGTATTGAACATAATGAGATTATATCCGGTAGCTCAAACCACTTAATGTAAATGCCTCTGAAACCATAATGTTTCAATTTATTGAGTAGAATGTCGTGGTTGATTGTATTCAAAGGCCTGGACAAGTCTTAAATTAATTCCCCAGAGTAGTTTCGTATTTCAACCCATGTAAACCATATCAAGTAGTAATGAAAGACATTGTTGAATGATTTGGTTCTAAAGCCAAAAAAAACGTTGCTTGTAATAATTCTATGTTGTATCAATAAATGACACACATTATTAACAAACCAAACGTCTTAAAATTTTAGAAAACCAAGGCAAGAATAGACAAGGGCGGTAATTCGAATATAATTGAAATTATCCTTTTTTAAGTGGGAACGCCTTAGCAATTTTGAGATCGTTCGGAAGATACACTTCATAATTGAAACCCACTCCCCATTGAAAATAGTAGTGAGCGGTTTACTTATTGCATTAGTACCTTTTTACTAGGTAGTTGGTTATCCATCGTGTCCAGGACTTTTGTAGGAGTCAAGCTTGCTTATAATTTGGTTAAATTCGTTTTCAACAATTAGTGTCAGAAAGATACTAGTTCGTATAGGATCTGATAAATTCCTTTAAGTTTTGTCAACGTTTTCTTTTCTAGTTGTTTGGCAACATTGGCACCTATATTTACAAAGAACTTATGAAGTCATTACATATCAAATAAGGATCAGTATTTGTTTCACCTTCATCTTTTTAAAGCGAGTTTGGTATGATTCTCTTGGTGCGGGGTGCTAGAAATGTTGTTTATTGTTTTCAAGTCTCTTGCATGTTGCTTTTTAGTTTTGGAATTGGTCTTGATAATAACACCGTTTTGCATCGCGTATAAGATGTGTAATTATTCTGAATGTTTTGTATTGATTAAGTCGTAATCATATTAGTTTGATATACGTTTTGTAAAGTTGTTTTTTGGTTTATACCTTTTGAGTAATCCTTGGGTAATCCAAGGACACATAGGATCACCGTTTTTGTTTTTAGGACATTTTCTAAGCGAGGGGGATACATTCGTCAACCAATTCATACATGTAATAATAAACCTTTGATAGTCATCGTTTACATCGTCACTAGTAAATGTGTCCCAGTTTGGTACACTGGTTTCTTTCAAGTGATTCACATTATCTGTCCGTGTATTTTCCTTGAAAGATTGACCATCATGCATATATTTTTCTTTTTACCTCATTACAGCAAGATAAAACATTGGTAAATGTGCTTGTGTATTTTATTAGTATCGGGAGAAAAATCAGAATGATTAGTCATCCTTAAAATATTGTCAACAAGGTTGCACTGGAGCAGTGATTCTAGTTGGATTTGTGATAGTTGGCAAGATGAATGCGCTAAAATAAATTTAGGTAATCATGAGTTGGTCTATGAATCTCCTCTTTTAATAGTAAATTGAAGTCCCCCATAATGTAAACAATTTTGTCTTCATTCATTATATGCCAAAATTGTGCTAAACTCTTCTCTAAAAATGATCAATTGGTGTATGAGACCTGATATAAACCTAATATTATATTTTTCGGAGGTTCGGTAATTACAATAAAACAAGATTAGTAGTTATTGGCGATTTGTTTATTTCTTTCCTGATTTTGTAGTCAAGTGTTTGGGGACATAAAGGCCACACCACCTTCTCACGCTATTCTCCGTTTGTGTATTCAAAGTTATATCCAGGTAGATTGTAAAACTGATAGAGCTTATCCTTAAGGCAGTCTCTGACAGGACATGATAGTAATAATACGAATGTGATTTGTGAAGATTCTTTAGTTTATCAAATTTTTTTGAAAACTCCGGAGATCATATTTAGTATAGAAAAAATTGTCATTTAAAACCTTGCTAAGCAAGCTGAAACCGATCAGAAAGTCTGAAAGTATAAGGTTATTGAAGATTCATATCAATGAATTAATTAACAACTCTCAGCAACGCGTCACTCTCTCGTAATCGGCCATGTTTGATTTTGCCACCTCGCTTTCAAAATTGGTCTCAGCTTTCAATTGGTCATGTGAGCCACTATTTTATAAACATTGTGCAAAATAAATTTACCCCAACAGGGATAAGAATTTAACCCACACTTACCAATTTTGTCTGCAAAATATTTCAGAACCTTTGTTTTTGGGCGGTAAGTTTATGTTAAAAAATCTTTTGTGGTTAAGAAAATTAACCCAACGTTTGTATGTCTATTTTTATTTTTAATCCCTGTAATCTGTTTCAGTGTTTAACCAACTGAATGTCAAATGTCATTTTTAATCAACTAATAATTTATATGCAATGTTGTGCGATTTTTAATCAACCAACTTTTAATACGCTGTTTTTTAATATGTTTTAACAGTGTAGTGTTAATCTAACTTGGGAGTCAAACCTTCGGTCTTAAAATATTTAACAATATATCAAGGGCTTCATACTTGCCAATATAGTCATTTATAACTGTAGGATATGATTGTTATAGACTCCACTTAAGGTTTCTCTGCAAGTTAGTGCTTCTTACATTAGCTCGACTCCAGACTCCAATTTCTTGTAAGCCATCATGACTTTGAGGTAAACTAGAATTTTACATTTCTCAGCATGTGCACTTACTATATTCTGAGAATACACAGTGTGGGCTGCCTTTTGTTATGAGCCAAACAGAACAAATATGCAAATGAAGTAGGTAATATGCATTTTTTGTAATGACAGATGACATGGGTAATGGTTGTGTCCACCATTACTCACGCACCATGTTTCATGAAAATCAGTCATTGTTTTTAACATCTTTCACTTTTTTGTTTCTTAATTAACCCAATCATGATAAATGTACAAAATCTACATGATCTCAATATCAGATTTTAAACAATGTTACAGACAGTTAAATAATTTTGGTCAGTACCATAAACAGGGATAAAATGCAGATATTTTAAATTGTATCATTTTTCTAAGACAAGGTGATATTAAATCATAGATACAATAATAAATGAAGTTTCTAATTATGGATTGAAATTACAGTTCTGATATTAAACTTTACTGTCTGGATAAGTAGCATGAGCGTAACTTGGAGCAGACATTGCCAAGTAATGTCATCTTCAGTAGATAGCAGACACATGCATGAATAGTTTGCTCTATAGTGAGTCGCATACTTTATGGGGATTTTATTTTCATGGTTTTTTTTTCAAATAATTATGATGTTGCAAATTTATAACTTCATGAGATATTATTGAATTGTACAAGAGCATATTGACTGCCTGCAAATTCAAGGAACAAAATGTAGTTTGTACTTTGAAACCGTGAAATATTGTCTCTGCAAAAATACTGCGCTATACAGTGCTATGTTACAAATCACGATTAGGATAATGTCAACGCATTAGGATTGAGTGTAGGATATCAGAAGGTATGAATCTTAAATGTAGTATCCACCATGCATAGCTACACAGATTAATGCAATGGCATCTCATCTGTATTACTACCAGAATCAACTGAAAGATCTTAAACCTCTGATGCAGCACATTTTCAAATCCTCAAAAGAGCCTTCCACCCATTTGACTGAATGTAAACTGGACATGGGGACATTCAGAAAATAAGCATGTTCACCCATTTTTTTAAAACAGAGGATTTTTGCTATTTATAATGCTTATAATACAGATTAGGACAGCAGGCAAGTTCAAAACTTAGTTTTTAATATTCATTTCTACTTTTTCCTTTACACTGCTGAAGTGTTTTTAGTAGATGTTCTACAACCAATCAAGTGCAAATTTAAGAAAATGTCCATCCTCAGAACATCTCTGTGTGTTCCTTTAACCCTTTAAAGACTGAAAGATTTAGGTTATAACACCTAAGGCAGTGCCTTACACAGACCCATGACTAGGCTTCCTTGGACTCTTGTGAATGTATTTTCATGTCAATTCTGCATATGGTCACGAAAATGCATAAGAAATGTTGGACTTTGAGCAACTTTAGTCGCTTGCAGACCCCAAAGGGTTAATATTGCATGTCTCTACAGTGGCAGTCTAAGAACATGAGCTGGCCCTCTACACCCCCACATATCAAAGTGTTAATACAGCATGTCTCCACAGTTGTAGTCTAAGAACACCAGATGGCCCTACTCTACACCCCACAGAGTGATAACAAGAGACCAAACAGTCACCATCACACCATCAATCAAATCAACCATATATGCAAACGTTTCCAATTAAATTTGGATGGAACATAATCTCCTCAGGCTGAACTTCTCTGCAAGATGATATCTGCTCTGTTTCCATTTATTTCCTTTTATTGCTATATTATTTTTTGTAAGTAATATGATCTTTTGCACAGAGACGCCTCTTCTGAAAGCTTATTGTTATATGTATTACATCATGTTACAGTAGGTCATGTTGTAATATACTACCTTATGTTATGCTGTTTTCTTAACTATGAATGAAAGCTAGGCCAGCATATCGTCACAAAGGTCCCATGACGTCATGTAAGGGCACAAATGGAAAGCTGTGATGTGAATATAAACATATTGCTCCTTGCTAGTCTCCTCATGACTTCATCAGAATTAGTTATTGCCATTAAACTTATCTCTGCAACAGATGTAAGTGATTAATAGCACTCATTTTGTTACGGAATAGGCTGAGATAAAGGAAATGCTTAAAGGTGGATGGCCCGATTTAAGGATATGAAGTATTCATAGATTGGCCTTCACTCCAAAACCCCATCTGTAAAATTGTGCGCCGATATTTCAATCTGTTTTGATGCGAGAGCTAAAAACGTGATTTTGTAAGCCCCATAGAGTACTGTGTAAAATTAATATTGGTCGACCAAAATAGGGCACCTTTTCGCTCATAACTTCCAAACCAAATATCCTTCAGATCTAAGATTTCACAGGGTAAATGAAAAAATAGTAGCTTTCTTTCTTCTGATACCAAAATGTTGACCACTTCCGGTAAAATTTGGGGCTTCTGGGGACGTGGCATTTGCGATCGGGCCATGGACCTTTAAGAAATATGCAGTACGCATCACCAATAATAACTAGAATTCCGCAGTTCTCAGCTTGTGCGTTCTCACTTTGTCAGGAAATATACACCATGGGCTGCCTTTTGAATTTTGTTATTACCCAATTGGAGTAAATATGCAAATGAGGTAATTAAACATGCACATTCGGTGATAACAGACAACAGGGTGTAGTACTTTTTGCCCACATCCACATACAAGGTTTCATGAAAATTGGTCATTGCATTCTGAACAGAGACATAGATGTTTGCCTTTTTGTTTGATGAGAAACATACATACAAGCATACATACAATCTTACATACATCCACACTGTGCAACAATAGAAATCTAAGTGGTCCTTCCAACTATAGTTGACAGTGCACAAATTTGATAATAATAAGTAGAAGAAGAAAGTGACATCATTTACCAAGGTAATTTATAACAAGGCAATAATAAATAAAAATAAAATACAACAAGGATCCCAATAGGATACAAATAAGGTGGTTATAGGTTAACAAAAGGCGGGTTTTCAAGTGATCTGAAGCAAACCACAGTCATATAAATTTTTATCCTTATGTAATCTCTCTAGTTGACATAACTAAGTCGAGCAAGTCTTGTATTTGCAGTAATCCAAGAGAACTTACCTTGCAAGATGCCTGGAGTAATATAAGGACACAAAAACTCACCTAGCTTACCTATATGCATGTTAGTACAAACCTATTCCATGACTGTTAGACACCTACATTGATATTTTTTTTTGTTCTATTTTTATTTTCAACATATTAAACAACAAAAGCAAATAAAATAACAATGAACCAAAATTAAATACCAAGTGTAAAAAACAAAGTGTAAAACTCTTACACTACTATAACTATAAATAAACTAAAATACAAAATCAAAACACCTAAACCACACAAACCCTGGAGCAAAGGTTACGTAACATCTTTGAAACGATTTTAATAATGTATTACAGAAATAATCTTTTGAGTGTTAGCCATTCGTTGTCGAATTTTTGTTGATTTAAATTCTGGTACCGGATAAATTTTTCTGTTATGTAATAATGTTTTAATTCTCGCTGAATTATTGGAAAGGAGCATTTTTTCTCAAAAGCTTATTTTTGTAAATATTCCATTTGGCCCAAATTATAAGAATATTCATAGCCCTATTTTGTTTGTAGGGATGAAGACCCAAAATACAGTGTTCCTTACTTAAAGTCACCTCAATGTTACATTTTTCGTAAATCCAACCACCAATACTGGTCCAAATGTTATTGACATATCGACAGTCAAATAAAAGATGGGGAAGATCTTCTTCTTCTAACTCACAAAAAGTACATAAATTATCATTTCTTATTTTGATACGTTTGAGGAAGGAATTTGTAGCTAGAATTCTATTATTTATTTGAAATTGGAACCAAGTAAGTTTAGATTCGATTATTGTGTCAAAAGGTAGTTGTTTAGCTGGAGCCATTTCTCATCAGTAATTGTTTTATTTAAGATTTGTTCCCATTTTTGTTTCTTCTCATAGTTGTTTGTTACTTTGCCAGCTATAAGTTTCTTGTAAAAAACGTTACACCCAGTTTTTCTTTTAGTAAGATATCAAAATGAAAAGGACGGAGAGGGTGTTTAGTTGGAGGTATTTGACCTGTAAAATCGGTATTCTCTTTAAGGGTTGAATTAACAGCTCTACAAATTCCTTCGTATTCCATAAAGTTTGTTTTAATGTTATATTTTAGTATGAAATCTGCATACTTGTACATTGTACCATCTGTATTAAATAGATCACATACAAATTTGATGCCCCTATTTTGCCATCTTCGTAAATATGTGGTCTCTCCACCAATTTTAAAGAACTCGTTATTCCATAGACTTTGTTTAAGAAAATCTTGTAATGTCTTAGGGGTATTGCACTGCACAAAATCTCCCCAAGAAAGTAAAACATCTTTCCAAACTGGGTTTTTATTTTTAACAGCAATTTCTTTCAAATGGTTGCACCCAGTATAGAAATTCTTAGTTATTGTTGCGTGCTTGTTTTCAAACAAATGCATTGATTTTTTTTATCTATGGAATAATTAATTCAATGCCTTATCCATGTTATTGTAAGAGCCTTGAAGGAATCGTTTATGTCTAACATTTTTGCGCCTCCAATTCTTTGTCATTTATCATTTGGGTCCTTTTTAATTTTGTCATTTCTTTTCCAAATCATTTAAACAGCGTCACTTTGTAGTTTTTGAATTAAAATCACAGAGGGAGGTGGAATGTTGAGAATAATGATCAAATTTGAGCAAGATTAAAGATTTGACTACGGTTATCTAACTAAACAGAAAATATTTCTTCTGGACCAATGATTTGCATATTTTTTTAACACTTGCCATATATCGACAAAATGTGTTGACCATGGTTTCTATTTGTAACGAGAAGTCAATGCCGAGGCAAGTAAATGTTCCGTCTTCTCCCATACAATTTTTTTACGTGTTTTAATTCGATAAGGGCTATATTTTTTGTGGCCTATCCAAATCACTTTGTTTTACTTTCTCTTAATTTTTCAATCCGGAGATTTCTATAAAAATCTTCCATAACTTGTAAAGCAGAATTGAGCGATTGGTCAGAGCCATCTAAAATGAAGGTAGTATCGTCAGCATACTGGGATACTAATATTTCCTTATTCCTATTTTATTCCCTTAAATACAGTTTTTCTTCGTAAGAAGAGACATTTTTCTGACACAAGGTAAAATATATATGGTGAGAGGGCGTCGCCTTGACGGCATCCTCGTTCAATAGAAATCAGGGGTTAGGTGACCATTAATTTGAATAGAGGAGTGACTATTTGTGTAAAAAACTTTATCCACTTTTCAGCGATTTTCCAATATGAACAGCTCAAGATACTTTGAAAATAAAACTGAGGGACACGGAGTAAAAACGCTTTTTCAAAATCTAAGAAAAACCAGCAACCGGGAAGATTTTCAGTGTCCGAATATATAAAGCGTATATAATCAAATAATAGTTTCTCAATATATCTCCCGGTCATAAATCCTTTTTGATCTTCACTAATTAATTGCGGTAATACTTTTTAATTACTGCAGCTTAGATGCGGACGTTACTTTATATGTAGTGTTAAGTAAAGAAATGGGCTCCGTTGTTAAGAAATGTCTTGGTTTATCACCTTTTGGTAGTAAAGTAATAATACCATGCTGTTGAATCGGAGAGAGTTGGTATTATAGTAGCCATCATTAGAGATCTTTATTAGGTGGAAAGATCAGTCCAAAAGACCTTAAAAAAATCAACTGTGAATCCATCCGGACCCGGAGGATTGTTATTTTCATTTCTTAAGAACACTCAAAACGTCATCATAACATAGGGGCCTACCAAGCTTGTCGGACGTCTTCATCCAGATAATGTAAATCGTTTGTGTTAAAACATGTCGTCAAAGGCTTCGATATTTAGATTCCGTCTTATTTTATACACTGTTTTCATAAAATGTAAATTTCCTTCATTATTTTCATCATGATTTGTAATTTCCACTTGATTTTCTAAAGTAAGGGGGGGGGAAACTTTTTTTAATTGCCTTGTAATGAAGTTTTTCTTTTCCAAATTTAAAAAGAACTTTTAGTTGGCTTTTCGCCTTGTTCAATCTGTTCTACTTTGGCTCTCATCATAGCAACCTTTTATTTAATTGTTCGTAATTCTGTTCAAATAGTTTGATATTGATATTGCTATCTTCAGTAGATAGTCACACTGCTTGTAGGAGAGTTACAAAGCTTGTGCAGGGAAAATAGGTTGCAGTAAACAAGTTTTTTCTGCAGAGTTACATGTGGTTAAACTGTGTTTTAGATAGACCAACGAGTTCCAGGTAACATTTTAAGGAACGTAATTTTGAAGAAGTATCATGCTCACACGAATTGATGCAAGACTGTAGGCTTGCTCAGAGTAGTGAGCTGTAATTTCAGTTCACCATGAAAGCCTGCAAAATAACGGGCGCAAGGGCGCACATTTGCGCGCAGTAAAGCCTGCAAAATGCGCCTGGGAACGGCGAAAAAAGTATAGCCAGGCTCAAATGTACATTGTAAAATGCGCCATGGAGCTAATAATTCAACAGGACAACTTATAAAAATTGCCCGTGATATTTATTAGTTGCGATTGATAATGGTAACAACCTTGTCTTTTAGTATTCCAGTGGTGCATTAATATTTGGCTTCCTCGAAATAATCCGGGCCCCGTCCAAGCTGAGATGATTATGTGAATATTTTTCATTAACCTTTTTATGAGAAGAACATGAAGTGATTATGACGGTCATAAATGGTGTACTGGATCAATCGGGGTACTTATATCTGACCTATCATTGAGTAATCGGTTTTTCTGAACTCCGGTGTCGGGAAAAGAACTGAATAGGCGATTATACTTGCCGATGAAACGCTTGCCAGCAGTGCTAGAAAGGGATAAATTTCGTAAAAAACGTAAAAAACGTGTCGCTTTCATGATCTCAAAACCTTAAAATACTGTACCTAAATTGTTAGATAAAAGTCCCTTGCACAAAATGTTATCGGACATCATCAACGGACATAATTAATAAATATATAACTAACCCATCAGGGCACATATTAGCATTATTGACAACATTATTGACCTAAGCCACGCCTATTTTGTAGACACGGCTTCCGGGTAAGACAAAATGACAAAAATGGTGTCAAATTTGACCGCGCGGCGCGCGCGGTGGGTGAATTTTTGAATGGAAAACGCTACGTTTAGAACATTTTAACGTACGGTTCAGTTCAGATATTTGGCACAGAAAAGTTTCTGGGCACATTTCAAGCATTTTATAACATATTTTAATTTCGGTACAAATGCGCATGCATGCTGATCCTTATCTAAAGTTAGTGCCACGGCCCAATACCGTACAAATGCGGCTGTTCTGGAGAGGTAGAGTATCCGAATTCGACACCATCGATAGGTGCGTGGTGGTACTTGGTGTACATGGCATGGCGACTCGACAAAGGGTTGGTTTGCAACTTCTGGTACAAAGGTGTTTTCATAAAAAGGGTGGTTAAAAATAAAGTCACAGGTTAATGATGAAACTCATGAAGTGTGAACTAGGAATGTATTTTAAATTTATTCACTACTTTATTGTCATTCATGAAACACGGCCCACTGACGCCTTGTTAGTTGGAGTGATTTGTGCATTGCATCACAATTTTCACAAATCTTTAAAACTAGCATCTGATGTATTGTGTAGACAAAATGGGAGAAGCTTGGAAGTAGTAATTATGGGCGGTACAGGAGTCGGTGGAATAAAGGGTGCTTATTGTTAAAAATGGTGGGGTACCAGATGGAGGCTGCTGGTAAAAAAGGTGCCGTTTGGTAAAGGGTGGGCGTACCCAGGCTGCTGGTAAAGGGTGCTTTGTTTACAAAGGTGCTTTGGTAACAAGGGTGGGCAGGGTGGGTTTGGGACCCCCACCCACACAGTCAGGTGGTGCTCATGTGTAAATCAATTAAAAGTTTGGCTGCAATAAATGCATTTAACTTAGTTTAATAATTTTTTTTTTCTATGCATAAAATAGTTTATTAATACTTTTAAAATATTTCAATTTCGTAAGTTAATCAGTGCTATATTTTGCAACATATTATAAAATTTACCAGTAGAACATGTAATAAGGACCATGGATAAGTTTTTTTAACTCCATTATGTACAAAAGATAGGACTTGGGACATTTCAACTGCTATACCTACCAACTACAGGCACTTTTGAAAATAAGCCTAAACCCAACCAGCCACCCCCCCCCCACATTAATTATTTGGACATTTTCAAGTGTCAGATCATTTTCATAGACAAATCTTATTGCATTCTGTTACATATAACAATTACATAGGTCTTCAAACAATCCAGATTCCGGGGACCAATGGTTCCACTGACCATGGTGACCATGCGTACACTGTAGACCCTCACTTGGCTGTAAAGTACTACTGCACTATCACCTGAGTAGATAGGGTTCTGGTTCATAGAAACATTCAGGCCTCCGCTCGGGTGGCCATGGTTGCTAAGTGCTTTGCCATTGACCAATAATAAGTCCGCAGGATGTAGTGATGGAGGCTGTAAGTCACCAAGAATACTGGATTTTAAGGCGGGCCCCTGGAACGGTCCAACTAAAGCCTGAGATGTGATAATGGTAGTAAGCTTACGTAAAGTAAATGTGTATCCAATGTATAGTGTTACTTGTTACGTATTAGGTAAGGTTTTAATGATAACAGGACTTTGGAGGTAAAATCAAGTATCGTATACTATTGTATTTGATTTTTTTGAAATTGCGCCTGGTTCTCAGCAAATTGGCCCCTGGTTCGTGCCTATTCCCAGGGAACCAGGAGCAACTTTTAACAAATTGCCCCTGGTTGCCGCTGGCTTATTTTGAGGCTGTTCACATGTGGAGGAAATAGGTTATCACTTCCCCCTCTCAACAGCTCACCTTGTAAAACTCAAAGAGGGTGACTTGCAGCCATAGACTTAAAACTCAAAGAGATGAATCCCTGCTTCAAATTTTTCTAGATGTGGTTTCCCTAATTTTTAATATTCCTTCATTAGCAATGCAATGTATGCATTGTCATCGGATGGTGTACTCCTAATGACACTTCTTCACAATGCAGTTTTTTAATGTCATGAATGCAACTGCACTCTTTTCGGTTGGCTTAGAATGAAAAAATCGACTACACTAATAGGTTGATTTAAAACTGGTCAACAACACCACATTTTGATTCCGACTATTTCAGACAACCATTCGATGGCACGAGGTGTTTGACCCTGTGCAATTGTCTCTTTAACTTTTAGAAACAATTTTTTTTAAGAAGTGTCGACAATTTGGATAACTGATATAAGTAGGAACATGCAAGGCTATTACCTCTGTCAATAAGAAAACTCCATTGGGGGAATCTTGACATATAGGCATACAAAGGTATTATTTCTATGTTAGTGCCCTCTATTATTCCCCTTTTCCATAGAAAAGATGTGTAAAAACTAGATTTTTTAAGAAAAATATATTTTGCCCGGCAATTAAATTCATAAAAAAATTACACATGGTGTAGCTAAGTGGAACAAATAACCCAATTAGTTTCAAAATTGTGTCGCCCTGATAATTGTTTGTTTATCTGGTTATGTCAAAATAAATTAGACTTTCAAACAGCTTGGGCTGTCATCAGTGGTGTTGAGCTGAATCGACTGGTATATTCTTTACCACTTCTGGATGTTGGTTGTGTCCTACAACTTTGTGTTGCCAGTAAGGAATCATAACCTTATTGAAATTTCAATGTCCCTGTCCCTTTTAACACTCTGTGAGTCTTGCTGACGCAGTTTTTAAATCAACTTAGTCATGTTCTCTAGCACACTTAAAATTATTTATTTGCAATATTCTTTTCTGCCACAAATTGCACATTTATACTCTAGACTAAAACTCCTTTTCTTCACAAGTAAAATACCTTGGTCTTGTTGTTGTTGTATGAGAGATAACAGGCATTTTTCCAAGGATTTGGGTGTTTACAATGGACATTAATTAGTTGTGTAATCTGCTTTAGATGACAATTTAATTATCAAGAATCTAAGCATGGCATAATAGTAATGTGATGATAAACACATTAAGAGTGTGCCGATGTTTTACACTCCTTGAATACACATACCACTCTTCTTTTAACATTTTTCAAAAACAAGATAACATGGCCTCCTTCATCGGTACACCATAGATTACTACTCTTTTTTTTGCTTATTGTACCTCACCAAATATTTAAGTGTACATCATTTTAATGGGAATAACAAACTCAGAACAATTACAGTATTAAACCCGTTTTTACTAGAGACAAAAGTTGTAATTTATTTTGACCACTTGTATTCCAATTCAGTTCAAAATCTGGAACTAATCTGGCCTAGACTGTTCATTTGCTACTTGATTTTGAACCAAAATCAGAGTGTAAGTTTGCTTTTTTGGTTATCATTAGTTTAATTGAATTCAACTTAGTTACTATCAGTTGAATTGCAAATCTTTGCTATTGCAAAAAGTCCAGACATACTTTTTAATAATCATTGTTTGGGTCATGCATCCCGGGGGGGGGTAGCCTTCCACTATATCATTTGTGGTCTGGGAATTTAGGTAGCAGTGATACTTAAGATGACTTCAATTTTCTTCCTGTACTGTCTGGATACGACCTATGAACCCAATCACTTTATGGTAATCGGCTGTTGTTATCAGATGGGCAGGGCCGTGCACAGGATTTATTTGGGGTGCAGATCGGCACCATGGTTTGAAAGCTTTTAATGATCAGTCAGGATGAGAAATATGAATCAGAATGGCCCCTTTAAGTTAAATGGTTTTGACTATGAAAAATAACTTCAGTTGAATCAGTGTAATCTATGTGTCAAATCGATAATCAGCAGGCAAGGCGAGATCACAACTTGCAAAACCGTGAGGATGTACTACATAAATCATTACTAACATCTAATAACCGTGTCCCCCCAAAGTCTTGGCACAGATACAATGTTTAGAGGTTTGTAATGGCACAAAATGAGGTTACCATTTCTCCATGTTCCTTCTTAATCTAATGGCATACCCATGGCCCATACAAGAAAACCTGTTTGATGTGATTCAGTAAAATAGGTTGGCAAATGACTTATCATTACTTGGTTCCTTCTCGATCACACTAATCTGATCAAGACGACATCTAAAACGAAACCCGAAAAGGACATCACAAGAGCCCTGAATTCTTATTATACAGGCAAACATGCAAAAAAGTGCTCATTGCACTTTTGAATTCTGTAGACTATCTTGAAAAGGGCAACCCTGTCCAGTTTGTCAGTTAAGTGAGGCAAAGGCAAATAAATGGATCAGTGCATCATTTATCATGTTATTCCATACAACTGAACTGCCAATGTCTCATTTTTATTTCCCAAGAGTGATCCTAACATCCAGTATATATCATTATTGCCATATTACTTAAAGACCTTTGGCCCATTCACCAATAGTCTCGTCCCCAGGACCATCAGATTTTACCATACGTGGTCCAAAATGTAGTGTCGGAAGACGCACTATTTTCCTCATTTAGCCTTTGAAATCTTAGGGCTAAAAGATGTTTGGTTTGCATGTTATGTTGTTTATGGTCCAACCATATTAATTTTAACAACAGTGTTTCAAATTACTTGGTTCTGAAGTAGAAGTCTACAATCATCGAAAAAAATATTGTTAACACTTGAGCAATATGTTGTAACCATGTTGCCATGTTCACAAATGAGATCAAATTTTGGGTAATCCATTTCTTTAGAGAGCATAGGTCTGTCCCCTTTTACCCAAATTCTCCCCATCACACTGTTGGTAGGGCCTGCAAGCTGTTGACAACAATGACTCGATCAACATTGATTGGGGGAGAGGGGGGTCACCTATTCCCTAAATCGGTCACAGTCTCCAACATTTTTTTCGAGGATTTGTCCGAGTCATTCAAAAAAATTCATCTATTTTCCACGTTTTTTTTGCTATATTTAAACAAGCAAGATATAGACAAAACCAAATGTTCAGTACAAATCTCATAAAGATTATCACCTAATTTGTGGGAAATCTCACTGAAATAACATGTTTTAAGGACTGTTCAATTATTATTAAATGTTTGAGGGCAATGTGAAGCATTAATATATATAAATACTACACACGATCTGACTACACACACAACGCATCACTAATGCATTCCTTTGGATATATCGTTAAAACATAAGGTGGTGTCACAATATTTTCATAACTTTTATTCAATTAGTAAACTCACTCGTCAGAAGAACAAACAACTCAAATACAAGTTTAGGACCGGTCACCAATAACCCCTTTGTTTGAATTCACTTTGATTGTGCGTCGCGTGAAGGCCTATACCAATTCAACGGTATCTTATATATTAGCCATTTCTGTTGTGTTCTATATATCTTGGACTATTTGATCGGGTACATGTAGTTTGGACATTTCACGTGCAATTTTCAAAATCAATGGGCACTTTAAAAGCAATACCATAGACACCCTTGGCAAGAAATAGATAGTCAACCCGGAAACCGTCCCGTTGCATATGATTTCGCAGGAGACATAGACTATAAAATATAAATTGGCAGTGGATGGAACTATCGCATGTAGAGTACTGGTTTGATCGCTTAACTCTGCATAAGTATAATGTATCAATATACCTCTAATTAAGAAAAAAACTTATCCATCTAAAAAATTAAAAAATAAAAATCAATAAAAATAATAACGAGATTCAAAATCGTGGACAAAAAAATATATCTGATACAGGGTAGCACAACGATCCCGAAATATAATATAATTGGTTATAACATTTGCGGTATTCGAACCAGTGGGTTTTCTCCAGTTTGGCATCTGTAGCCCTACTGACTAAGCCAATTGGTGGAGAGTACTTCAACCTGACACAAAGCAAATAAAATCCGTTACCATAATCCTTGCAGGTGTGTTTAGCGAATTTACAAGTCAAAAAAAACTGCTTAACAGTCCACAAAAATGCCCTTTCTTGATTTCTCTTCTTTAAAGCACAATGTTTGATTTACTATGGATACTTTTTAAAACAGTTTTTCATCATTATGTCGATTTCGCATAGAGTTAACGTTTAGGCAAATTTGCCCCTATTTTACAAAACCAACACCATCCGAAAAAGAAATAATGTTACATCAAAATATTTAGTTTTCGCGTGTTAGAGCGTGCTAACAGACGTGTGGTTTCTATGTTAAGCATTGTGAAACTCGTGAATGAATTACACTGTATAACCTAGTACCTAAAACACAGAGTCAGCA
This sequence comes from Ophioderma brevispina, assembly GCA_023653785.1. NCBI lineage: Eukaryota > Metazoa > Echinodermata > Ophiuroidea > Amphilepidida > Ophiodermatidae > Ophioderma > Ophioderma brevispina. The sequence continues at coordinate 38,205 of JAMKCH010012319.1, forward strand.
ACAAGCACTTTGTCACTTAGTATGTTAATGACACCTGTAATCCGGTAGTGTGAGAATATTGTAAATGTGTGCCCATTTGTGCCGGTAGTACGTATTAATCAATGTGTAGACAAGTAGTCCGACGCACAGGGACGTTTTTATTTGTTTTAACATTTCAACCTTATTCACTCAAAGTAAATTATTCAATTTTCTTTTCCTTGATATTATATCCACCCCCCCCCCCCCCCCCCCACCATTTGGCTTTGCAATGTTTCTTTTTTGAACTGATATTGTGTAAATGGGGCCATTTCTAAGTTGATAATTCAAAATTGTGAAAGCAAAAAAGACAGATTTTTGCTCTCCCGCGTAGTCCCCCATCCTCCTCACACACTTTTTACGATACTCCTTGGCGCTTGCTTTGGCTCTTTGTTTTTTTGGATTTTATTGTTCTAGTTTTCTGTCCTGAAGTAAATGTTTGTTTGGGATCTTTTTGGTTTTGTTTGTTTTATATTTTTCTCATCTGAAGCTGGAGGAAAATGCATAGCGTACGTATTCAGCGCGCTTGTAATGACAATGCCGCCTATACGGTATTTGTCCGCAGTCAAAGTCGCGGACAAGCCGCGACCGAATGAAGACGGCACACAAAGAATTATCTCCACACAGATGCAAAGCACCGGCTATCAATGGTGAAGATACAAGTTTTAATTGGAGACTTGTGTACGAGATATTGATTACTTCACCATTCCAGGGGGGAGAGGGGTAAAAATCACCCTACAGCCGTGTTTCTTCTGACATTCTCGGTATGTGTGGAGAGGAAGGAGACCCAAGATCATCATGTTGCGGTTCGTGTCATGACGGTGACTTTTTTTCTGTTATACTCTTTTTTTTAAGAAGTTGCACAATCTTCGCATATTTTTATTGACGATATATTTTGTCCATTTTACTTTGGTGTTTGGGCATCCCTGTATAAATTAGATTAGTATTTAAATAATGAATCAACATGCTGACTGAACACTTTGTTTATTTCTGCGTCTATTATTTTATTTTATTTTGGATTTATTTTAAAAAAGCGCTTTTTTTACTCATATAGCCTATACATTTCTATGTTCCTTTATGTTTGGAGGAAAGTAGTCGATAATGAACGAATCTACTTTACTACTTGGTTGGGTTATATTTGAGTGCGTAGTGAGGCGTGTATCATCTTCCCACAATAATTATTGAACGGTCCTATGCAAGTAAATTTGGCCAAAAGAGTTTATGTGAGGTACCTATACTTGTATTGCTTAATCTTGAAAATTGGTATCTATATCTTGTTTAGTTTTTAAGATATGGTAAAAAACTTGAATTAAGATGATATTTTTGCATTTGCTCAGACCATCAATCGAAAAAAATATTTGGACCTTGAGCAATATATTGGAACCATTGCCAGGTTCACAAATGAGATCAAATTGGGTAAGCGTCATTGTTCTTAGAGAGCAGAGGTCCTTCCCTTTTTACAAATTTCTTCCCCACTCCCCATCAATCAGTGTTTTGGGCCTGGCGAAGCTGTTGACAACAATGACTCTGATCAACATTGAATTGGGGAGAGGGGGGTCACCTTTTCCCTAAAAATCGGTCCAAAGTGACTCCAACATTTTTTTTTTCGAGGATTTGTAGATACACAGACGTAGAGTTGCTGCATGTAAACCGTTTATTGTGTATTTCCCTTGCATGTTTGTCATGGTTCTGTCTGACGGGATGCGGAAGGGCAGAATTTCGGTGATAACCTACGAATTTAATTCTCGCAAAGGTTCTCCTGAACAAATTTGAATCCGTAAGATTCGCACAAATCTTTGGTTACGTTTATACACAAAATTAAATGGACGAGAAGCTAAGTTCTTGTAAATCTTGATTACGAGAATCTATGATTATCGCCCTCCCCACAAATTTATACCCCCTGTGGCGGGCCAATCGAGAAAATTCATACAGAATATAATTCAGAATCCATTCTTATGACAATTACATATCCATAATTTTTGCTTTAATTGATTTTTTGGTGCACTTTCACTTCCTTATCTTTCAGTAAGATAGCAGGGAGTACATTGAATATATTGCAAAGAAATGTTGAAAGGCACATTAATAACATTTTTTTTCTTCATCATGTCCTGGCTTGTAGAATCTAAAGCAAGATAGACCTCCAACATGCTGTTAGTAAATTGAGGTTTAACAGAAGTCCAATTCCATACCTAATGTTAAGTTGAAGCGCCAGAGAAGTAAAGCCAATAAACTTATTAAATCAATAGCATGTTTAACATATTTTAATTTTTTATTTTCCTGTAAATGATCCATTTACAAACATCTGGTAAAGTTTGCAAACCATTTACAAATCGCTTAAATTTAACTATATCATGGAGACAAAACTTTATTTTCAGAAAAAATAGTGATATGAATGCAACTACAGGAATCCCAACAGTATCTTCAATTTACAGTCTATTGTGGTACAAAAATATTTTGCAATCTGTTTTTCCTTCAAACATCCTACCTATAATGGCACAAAAAATCCTTATATATAACCAGTTAAAACCAGACCCATTTGCAGCTATCTCTACCAAGTTATCTGTATAAGCTCTCCTAGACTTTTGCCCAGACATCAGATTCCTAATGTCAATGGGAGCCACCAATTATGGGGCGATCCCACAAATTCTACCTTTGCATTCACTAGACACCTGGCCAATTTACTGATAGGGCTCGCATTTCCTATGCCATTTTCGTTGGCATCATATACCCAGTCCGCCTATAAACCCAGATAGTCTGATTTCCCTGAACACGGCTCAAACACCCACCTAAACATTTGCGCTTTGAAAATTACTCCATTTGTGGTACTTGGGGAAACGTTCACCATCAATATTGAAGACCTCATGCTAAATTCCTATCAAAAGACTACACTTACAAGAGATTTGCAGGAAATGTGAGCAGCCGGTGTAAGCTATGGTGCTGGCATTCAGAGTTTTAAGCCTTGGCAATTGGAAAAGTGATGCTCACTTGTTTTTTCCAGGCAGGCTTTGGGGAGACAGCTTATACCACTGAAAGGGCACTTTGTGATCTATCCGATATTGTTCATAACATGATGAAAACGCACTTTCAGACTCAACTGAAATGTTGGAAATTAACTAATAAAGGATATATCTGTTGAACCATAAAAACACACAATTGTGCTAGGATCACAAAAGGCCCATTCAAACACAATATTTTTCCTGGAGAGGTAATTGTGTTGATGGCCAGTAATAGCCACTTTTATATCGATTTAAACTTTCACAATTCTGACATATTTCATTTAATATTGCAATTTGGGCATTCATTTTGATAGTGAATAAAACAACTCCCAGGGACAAATACCATTACGTGGCAAACTGACATTTGTGCATTGATTTTTTAATGCAACAACCAATATGTCAGGTCATTACCTCATTCACAACAACAACTCAGTGATACTGTTTAATTTTTCTACATGAAATATGATTTATTTCAACACATGCTATAGTAAAATCAATTTAAAGCACCCACACATAATTATCTACCAAACACACAATGTAGTACAAGGCGGTTCTCAACCATAAAGGTCCCCTGCCCAGTGCATTAGCTAAAGAACAAGAAGACAACATAATTTTTTAGATCGCGATGGAAGATTGATGGAAATAAGTGGTTCTTGACCCACTGAGGCTCTTCCATTGAAATGACCTTCAAAATTGCCGGCACTGCTGTTGACCACACGCACCAGTTTTCATTCTCCTACCACTGATTGACCTTGAATGACCCCACATGACCTTCCAATGACCTTCAGAAATTTTGGCATTGAATGTTGAACCATATTCACTAGGTTTTCATGACCATACAAACATGTGCAGTGATTTACCTTAATACCCTGTATGACCCTTAAATTACCATCATTTTTGGTACTTGAATTTGACCACACCCACCACGTTTCATCACCCTGCCCACCACATATTTAGTGATTTTGAACCTTGATGACCCCTGTGACTTGAAATGACCATCAAAAGTTGTTGCACTGAATGTTGACCACACCCACCAATTTTACTCACCCTCCTACCACTTGTTTGGTGATTTGACCTTGGTGACCCTCTGCATGACTTCAATGACCTTCAAATTTTTGGTACTGAATGTTGACCACACCTATACCAAGTTTCATCCGCCTAACCAAATGTATTATGATTTGCCCTGGATGACCTGCATGACCTTCAAATGACCTTCAAAAATTTCGGTCCTAAATGGTTGACCACACCCCCAAGTTTCATATCCTACCACAACAGATAGGGTTTATAGCAATTTAACTCCATTTTTTGCCTATTTCTGACCTCATTTGACCTTTGACCAATGCCACCTGACCCTCCGACTCCTCCATAGATATAGAAAACGAGATGCTTACCCCCCGTGTTGAAGAATATGCGACCACCGTAACCGTGTTTTGAAAATTATGAATATTCATTACGGTCATCCATTCGAAACCGCACACGCACAGGCATGCGCCGTTACCTGTTGGCCTGGAAACGTTACATCGTTCTATAAAACTATGCAAATGCGTGAATATATGAATAAATTGGTACAGCCGACGATATGACTCAGGTGAATATATGAATAAATTGGTATCCACACCAAGCCTATGGAAATGAGTACGCACTGCTGCAAAAGATTGTTACGGCTTTTGAGCTGGCGTTCGTATCTCGTGTCATAATAGAAATCTGTGCCCTCCTCCGAACTCATCCGCCCCCTACTTGAGTGACTCTATAGTGCGAAGATGGACACCCATACTTGCTTCAATCAAAGATATCTTGTGAACCGTTATTATTAGCGATTTAGCCCTATTTTTGACCACCTTGATCCCTATTTTTGACCAATGATGGAACTTGGACCCATGACCACATGACCCACCTTGTATCCCACCCCCCGCCTCTACTTTTGAGCTTACATCGTTGTTGCGAAGATGGACATCCACACTTGCTTATTTCCAAAGAGATCTTGTGGGACGCATTTATTATAGCCGAGTTTTTACCCCTATATTTGACCTATTTTTGACCACATTTGACCTATGACCCTTCCACATGACCCACTTCTTTGGGTATCCCACCCACTGCTACTTTGAAGATACATCTATGTTGCAAAGATGGGACAATTCCACACTTGCTTAGTTTCAAAGATAGCGCTGGGATGCACACCGGACGGCTAGCTTTCTATATTCCCTTCGCATAAATTGGCGGGGGACAAAACGAAATCAATGCACATTATTCAATCCCATTTGCCCATAGGAAATATAAAAACATTCATAACATTCACACAAATATTAATTGGGGGAATTTTTTTCACTTCTAACACAATTTTCCTATATATATTAATACAGTCACCACTTGCCAAATATGTATATTTTTAAATGAGCACTCGATAGGTTTAAGCACGAGTGGACGGGTGAGATAATAACCTATCGATTAAGCTATGTGAATATCTCTAGCATGACATAATACTTGGCAACACGATCATCATAACGGCAATAGATGAACCAGTACACGCACCAGTTCAAACCGTAAGTAAGTACAGAACACTACAGCATTGCTGATTCCTAATACGATCTCATCAGCAAATTAAACAGACGGGAAGACCCCACTACAGGAGGATTTGTAGGGATGGCTACAGAACCAGATAACATTGATAAGGTGGTATCTGTCACCAGCAAGCACAAATAGAGTGGGTCTGAAAAAACTACTCTCAAGTTATCACCACTTGATAATTTTGCTGTTCTGCAAGATTATTGAATTAGCATTAGACACAGGGACCTTGTTTGGCCGTAGTGAGCCAATTTCATTAGGCGCACATGTTATTTTTTTTAAAAACATGAAAAGTCAATTCTGCAGGTTATTGTTACCCGCCCGCATCGCTTTTGGAGAGGGGGACTAGATAATAAACCCGCGTCCAAAAAATTCAAAGATTCCAAATAATTCATTATTATTCAAAATATCGTTTTCCACCAATTTTAGCCAAATTAAAACTGCTTTGGTTTAATGATGTAATAACATTTTTTGATATTTGAAGCAAAACCGGGCTTTTTTCTTGCGGCCTTACCTTTCGTGAAAACTTTCTTTGGTACATTTTATTATCCATTTTGCACCACTTCAGGTCAATAATGAAATCTGATGAAATACCGTAACGAAAAGTGAAAAGTCATTTCATCAACCAGGAAAAAGTAACGATTGAAAACTCGAATTGACTTTCGTATGGGCCTTAAAATAACTGGATTTGTGCATTTTTTGTATATTCCCTCTGGCCATTTAAGCCAGCCAAAAAACAACAAGATCCCATTGCAAGTGTACCCTCTTACCAAGTTATCTGTATCAGCTTCACCTCTATTTGCCCCAGACATAAGATTCCTGATGTCCAGTGGGAGCCACCAAGTATTAGGCGTCACCACACATTCCCTGTGCATTCACAAGACCCTGGCAATTTACTGATATGGCTCGCATTCCTATGCCATATGCGTTGGGCATCATATACCTAGTCCCCTATAAACCCAATAGTTTGATTTCCCTGAACACAGCTCAAACACCCACCTACACATTGCTCTTTGAAAACTTAGGGTCCATTTGTGGTACTCGGGGAAAGATCAAACCATCATATTTAAGACCAACATGTCTAAATCCTATCAAAATGACACACTTACAAGAGATTTTGGCAGGAAATGTGAGCAGCGGGTGTAAGCTATGGTTCTTGGCATTCAGAGTTGTAAGCCTGGCAAATGTGTGTGAGCTCACTTTGTTGTTTTCCAGGCGTTCTTTGTGGTAGCATCATATACCCACTGAAAGGGCCCTTTGTGATCGATTAACACAATGAAAAAGGCCTTTCAGAATCAACTGAATTTTGGAAAATTATTAATAAAGGGATATACTGGTTGAACCATACACCAACACCATGGTGCGAGGATCACAAAACACTAATTCAACACAATATTTTCTGAGCGTGTATTTTGTGAATGGCAAGTGCTACTTTTACATCATTTAACTTTCACAAAAATTTTCTGTACATATTCAATTTAATATTGGCAATTATTTGGGCATTCATTTTGACAGGGGAAAATAGGCAAGCACAAAACTCCACCACAGGGACAAATACCATTATTTGGCAACTGACATGTGTTCATTGATTTTTGGCCAATGAACCAACAACCAATAATGTCAGTCATTAACCTCATTCACAAACAACACTCAGAATACGTTTTTTTTAATTTTTCTACATGAAATATTAATTTATTTCAACACATGCTATAGTAAAATCAATTTAAAGCACCCACACCATAATTAACTACCATACACACAATGAAGTAAAAGAAATCAATGCATTATTCAATCCCATTTGCCCATATGAAAATAATTTAAAAAAATCAATAACATCACAAAAATCTTAAATTGGATTTTTTTCACTTCTAAAACAATTTCTACATAATACAGCCACCACTTGCCAAATATGTCATTATTTTTAAATGAGCAATACGATAGCACAGAGCTGGATGTGTGATATACACACCTTTAAGCTATGATGAATATCTCTAGCATGACAAGATAATTACTTGGCAATCACTATCATCATAACCAGCAATAGATGAACCAGTACACGCACAAGTTCAAACCTGTAAGTATTAACACGTTAACATACAAGCATTGCTGTCCTAATAAGATATCATCAGCAAATTAACCAGACTGAAGCACACAAATACAGAGGCTTGTAGGGATGGCTACAGAACCAGATAACAGTGATAAGGTAGTATCTGTTGCCAGCAAGCACATACAGTGTGTCCTGCAAAAAAATACTCTCAAGTTATCACCACTGATAATTTTGCTATTCTGCAAGGTTACTGAATTACCATTAGTTAAAGGGACACTGGCCCGGACACAGGGACCTTGTTTGCAGTATACGGTCCATTTCATTAAAAACTGCATTTGCACATTTTTTTTCATTATCATCTGTGCACAGTGCATTAGCCTATACCTAGGGTAAATAAGCTGAACTTAGACTAAAGTATTTTTGCATGAAAATGAATATGTTTAGGTTTTGGGGAGGGGGCCTTGGCACAACCATTTATTCAATTGAGTGCTTTAAATTGTGAAATTCTTGTTTTTTAATGTACTCCTATGGTGTGTTCTACCATTGCATGCATTGGGTTAGTTTAACCTGTGATCCTTTATGAACCTAACATATGAACTATGACACTATTGCAGTTTCTAGAGGATATATTTGTTAGTTTTTATTTTTTAAATGCTTAAAATCATAATAATTGTAAAATTTGATGTAATGTTTATGTTGTGGTATTGAGCAGAAATTTAGTTTGAGTCTTATTTTATCATTTCAAAACAAATTGAGGGAAATATATGCCTTGTGGGATTTAGCAAATTTGCTAAATTTTCATCAACCCCCCCCCCCATGTCAAAAAGAAATTTACACCACTGTTCACCTCAGTGAACATGAGCCCCAAATCTAGTCCATGTGTTGTACCTCATATCAAAATCAATGACAATGGAAGCACCTCCCCACATGGTAAATGGCAATGGGCCTTATTGTTAATCCTAATTAATCACTGTTTTGATGCATTGTAGGTAGGCAAATTTGTTAGAAATTTGGCTATATTTGCACTTTTCTGTATTCCACAATGGATCAAAACAGTGATTGATTATGATCAATAATAAGACTTATGGACCCGACATTGCATGAGTACCTAATTGGAAGTCTAGGGGCGGAGGTTACAGTTTAGACCTGTATAGAGAAAAATTAAAGAAGAGAACAGAAATGATTCTTAAGGGTGAAAAGCTAAAGAATATACCTAGGATCTCAATTTTTCCCTGTAAACTTAAAAAGCTGGTTGGTTACTAAGGTTTCTTCAAATTACTACAGTTTCTTACAATTCACAAACAGGCATAGGCCTTTAATAATCCCACCCACACATGCACTAATTAACCCAGGGCAACTACTATGTGTAGAAGTGTAATCGGCACTAACAAAGAGTGAAGCAATTTAGAACCAAGATTTCCTCCTATTGATACTCCAACTCCAAGAGGTTGCATCCCTGTAAGCAAGCATCTTGCCAAGTGAGCTCACAAGAACTCTTACACATCTTGGATCCTGCCTCTTCCTGTTGTACTGAGTGTTCCAGAAAAAAATGCTTGTGTTGATCATGTTTATATTATGTCACTTTTTCAATCTTGATATTTGTCATATTTTTTGTTGCAATCTGTAGCTGTGACATGTAAATCCATGGCCCATTTAATGTCAGTGAAACATAAATGAAATTCTGTTTGCAAGCATGTCCAGGATTCAGCTTCATAGAATACAATCCTTGCTAGGGACCAGGGGCCATCATATGCTCCCTGCAGGGTCCAGGAGAAGCTCCCTGACAAATCTGAGGTTTGGAAATCTTAATAATAGAAACAAAAACTAGTAGACTCAAGTTTTTGATTGTTTGGTAATTTTTGTCCTCAGACCCAGAGTGTGTGCTCCATCCACATGCCCTTCTCCTGAATATGCCCCCTGGTCTGCACGCTAAAAAATTGCCATTTATAACCTAAAATCTTTAAATGTGAACAAAATGCATGTGAAGCGCATAGAAATTTACTATTTTTAAAATATGATGGTAAAATCTAAGGTTATTTTGGTCAAAAACACATGCACGTACGTCAACATTGGGGGGGGGGATGATCGTATTGACCATCCCCTCTCATCAAAATATTGGGCATATCCTAGGCGAAATGTCAACCGTGCTAGCATGGTCAACCATGGTCAAGACATGGCTGACCATGGTTGACTATGGTCATCGATGATCAGCCATGGTGGCTTGACCATGGTCAACCGTGGTTACCATGGTCCCCATGGTATACCATGGTCGACCGTACTTTAGCATGGCTGAACATGGTCAGCCATGGTCATCACCTGACTTGACCATGGTTAACCATAGTAACTTCAAGTATACCATGGTCAACCATGTTTATCACCTCATTTGACCATGGTTGACCATGGTCACTTCAGTGCAATTGTAACTGACCATGGTCACTAACCCGGAAACTCACGTCTGATCATGGTTGAACAAGGTAGTCCCATGGCTTACCATGGTTGACCATGGTCACTTCAAGTAGCCCATGCCTGACCATAGTCACTACATTTAGGAAACTGATTATTGTCTGGCCATGGTTGACATGACACTTAGTGGCTGTATTGTCTACTCCCACAATGCACTGATGATGTACGCATAGATATGTGCCACACCATTCTTGTTGGTCAACCTTGGTCAAGACATGGCTGACCATGGTTGACTATGGTCAGTGATAAGCAGCCATGGTAGATTGACCATGGTCAACCGTGGTTACCATGGTTGACCATGCTTTAGCATGGCTGCACATGGTCAGCCATGGTCATCACCTGACTTGACCATGGTCCATGGTAACTTCAAGTATATCATGGTTGACGGTTGACCATGCTTTAGCATGGCTAAGCATTGTCAGCCATGGTTATCATCTTGTGGGCCATGGTTGACCATGGTCACTTCAAGTATACCATGGTCAATTGATCATGTTTATCACCTCATTTGACCACAGTTGACCATGGTCAACATGGTTGACCATAGTCACTTATGTGCAATTGTTTTCACCGCGATACAGGGATTCCCCCGGGTTTTCGGGATTTTCTTTTCACCACTCTGAAGCTCTGTGATGTAGGTCACCATTTTTATGTGTCTGTAGTCTTTATTTAGTGTGTTCATACTGTTGAAGCTTTTTTATAATTGATATCATATTTTGCCCCTTGTCATCAAGCAAGATAGGTTTAGCTCAATTGGTAAGTCATCAGTCTTGTAATACAAAGGTCCCCGGTTCAATTCCCAGTCAAGGTAAGTTGATTTTCTGTCACTACATAATAATGTACCTAAACATAAGATAGGAACTAAACTGGTGTGTAAAACCATAGGGATAGTTTTTGCATGGTTAACTTGGTCATATTAACCATGGTTGACCGTGTTTTTAAAAAATGGCACCACTGCCAACCATGGTCAAACATGCAGAGTTTTGACCATGGTTGAGATGGTCACTTTGGATTGTTTTTGACTATGGTTGACCGTGGCGTGCCATTTTTCAAAAACATGGCTAACCATGGTTCGACCATGGTCAAAACCCCATGGTTGAACCATGGTTGACCATGGTTAACCATGGTTAAACCATGCTTTTTTCGCATAGGGTACCCCACCACCTCTGGGATTGATGCCTATGGTACTCTCAATTTAATTATTAAGGTTTATTTATTTCATATCAGAAGTGGTGAATGCAAATTATACAAAAGGTTTCCAATCAACCAAAATTCCCAAATTTATTTGACAAGGTATTGATACTGACAAGCCTTCACACTGTCCATCTTGTGCATCACTGTACCTCCCTTATAGGCCTACATAATGACCACTACAAATTCCACTTACCGATTTAAGGTCTGAACAATAAAGCAAATAAAATAATCACTTCTTTAACTCCCTAACAGGCTTGTCTCTAGTATTTCCAGCTGTCGCTTTTAATTTGTATAATGTCAGAGTGGTCTACATCAAGTGACATTTCTGTTTGTAACCAGGTTTTCCTTTGATAACACATCGGTTATGGTGTCAAGCATAATCACGGGCTAACCTTTTCAGACATTTCACTCTGTCTTTGCATATACACGTATCCTACTTTTATATTCTCACTTGCTACAGCCTTGGGTACAATGACCTACAAAGGAAATAATGTAGGCCTATGCTGATTATTAACTGCATCCATGTGTTAAAGGTACACAATATAATTAACAGCCTTGATTTCACCACATACGAGTGCACACCACAAAAGACTTCTTGCTCAATCCTAGCCATCTATTTTACATTTTTTTCAGAAATGATGAACCAGCTGATCTTAATACAATTAAAATGTACAACAAATGTTTTGTGTGCTTGTATATGTTATGGATATACTCCGATAAAGCTTTTTCAACATCCAACCATAAAAAGATAAAAGGTTTACTCAAGTATATCCCTGCTTTTTGCTCATTTTGTTTCTCTAATCCACAAGTTTCCCCATGGCAACAGGGTTATACATCTAGAAATACTGATGTCGAATCTTCATCTCTTGATTGAGAAAAATCAAGCTACTTACTTCCTCCATAAATCTGGTTCTTGGTTTAGTGGAAGTATTCATTTATCTTTCCGGAAATCACTGTTTGAAATGATATGAGAGTTTAAACCTTCCCTGGGCCCTACTGCCTATGATATAATCTCTCTGATTGGTTCATTACGGATGCAACTTGGAAGATGTCCTCTGAGTAACCAATCTAAACAGTGCTGGCTATGTTTCTTTTACAACCTACCACCATTAGCTTATTCTTACACGAGCTTCTGATTGCTCATGGCATGATATTACCTTCCAAGTAACACCTTCAAATGTGCTTAGTGCCGTTAGAATTAAATGATATTTTTTGTGCTTGATTTTACTAAAGGAATTTCCCAGTTGTTTTCATTGTGTATATCTTTGACTTTGATATCCCAAACATTTTTTCCTTTTCTGCCATTTTTTTTGCGATACCTTTTGTCTTGATCGATTCTCTTATAAGCAAATTTGTAGTTTGGTTGAAGTTTACCTACTACTTTTTTTTTGCACAATTACCTGTTTGCACCTATGCTATATCAATTATCATGCTCATTTCTTGCTGTTAGACATCATCTCTCCTCACCCAATGCCCATAACCAATGTAACTCACCACCTTCGCCCACCATCGCAAACCCAACATCTGCATTAAGTCATCAGTCTTCTGCCTATCCATACCCACTGCATACCACACATCGCTCTCATCAGTGCTCTCTCTGTCCTTTTCAAAATCTGATCTCATTTTTCCACTCAAATACCATTTCTCGCTCCCATACAGCATCACCAATCTCACATAACTCTTATACACCATTCCTTTCATCTTCAAAGGAATCTTTTTCCGTGTAGCAACTCTTCCACATTCCCTAAACTTCACCCACATTTCTCACACTACACTCAATTTTATCTTACCCTCTTTCTGCACATACCACATGTGGCTCACTCCATGCACCCCGCTCACCATTACTTTTATTTTCCCAAGATTTACTTTCAGACCCTTATTCTCTAAAGCCTTCCTACATTTCCAAAACTTTTCCGTCAGTCTCACCATTGTCTCACTCATCAAAACCAAATCATCAGCATACAGCATCTCGCTCATCAAACCTTCTCTTGCACTCTCTGTAACCACATCAATCACAATTGCAAATATCGGCGACAGTACAAAATAGGTGTCACTATTGATTTTATTCTACTTTTTACAAGAGATAAACTTGATGGTATAGTTATTTGTATTATTTCAGCATGTTTCAAATTTGAACTTTTCCGACCTTTGACATTTTAACTGTAGGTCACAGAGAGCATAGATATCCAGACACTGCACCCTCTATGGTCATATGGAGGTATACATGATGTACCTATCATGCACATCAAGGTGACAAATACAGCTAAACATCATACCATTTCCCTTTGGGAAGTGTGCTATCCAATGATAACATTAAAACCCCTTAATCCTGGTTGAAACCACACAATTTTTGACCAACAAATACATGGAAATATCATAATTCCATCCTACTATGAGGTAAAAATCCCACATCCTGCAGTGCAATTACTTGTGTTATCTTCAGGGATGAAATTGATCATAACTATATGATTGCCCTAACGGCAGTAGCTGCATCATACCCCCCTCTTAGCTATACTTACTTCTCCGTTTCATTCACACATCACCTGCCTTGGCCTGTTGGAAATCAAGGAATACGCACTGCCTTCAACATGTGCGTTTTGTGTTGCCGTCTTTGTTCACGCTTGTAATTACACCCGCACTTGGGTGCAGCACCAGTGCTTGTGCACCCACTCTATTGCCATGATGAAGTCAAACACAGCCAGCAACCCTCTATTCCTATGAAATAAGACCCCACCCACTTCCTCTGCAAAAACTTCATATACAGTAATAATAATAATGGTCTGCAGGGCCCACATTTCACGCAAGAACATGTTCTATCCATGTTTAAAAGGCAGCATTTTATAATACATGCCAAGTTGATCGAGATCTCGATCCCTTGAGCACTGTAAGTGTTAATTGTAGATTTATCTGATTTTAAATTCTATTGGATTGACCCAAGCCACTCTCAGGTGATATGAAGATATCTTTGACAAAATGACAGCAGATTACCAGCCACTAGAGCCATAGTTAATGGAAACATAATGCAAATCATGTGTCAATAACTTTGTCACTCTAATTACGCGTATTTATTTAGTTTGATTTGTTTTAATAATAAAGGAGACTCTCATATAGCTGTGAAAAAAATACAAATCAGGTGTCCAATTTTTTGATTTTATTTGTGTGCCCCACACGGGATCATTTCAGGCTTTTGGTATCAACATAGAACAAAAATTCACTCTTTTTCCAAAATGATGGTCCTATAAGACGATGTCTAATATGACTAGTAGAAAATTTAATATTTATGTTTACAGGTATACTAAGGGTCACAAACATATGAAAATCTGATATATAGAAGGGTGCTTTTCCAATTTTTTCCCTTAAATCTTTAAATTTCATCATTTTTCATTGTTTTGTAAGAAAATACATAAATAGTTCCCAAGTGTGGGTCAATGACTTTATATTTTAGGTTTGAACATTGAATTGTTTTAGTACTCTAGACAATCAGCATATTTGCGTTCTATTTTGCGTCAAATTTGGTATCCTATTTTGTCTTCAGCCTTCAAAAATCCCAGCTGCAATCCCTACCCAAAACCAAAAGAATCTTGGCATATAAAACAGTAAAGTCCATCTTTTTTCACATACCTCACACAGGAATGAAATTACACTTGTAGTAAAAATGATTGTTGTTGTTATTTCCTGCACTCAGTCTATGAGCGTACGCTGGCTTTAATCTTCAGTGTAGTTTATTGAATAAATCCCCTAACGGCCTTATTTTTAATAGCTCAACTGACATACATTTGAACCCTTTTATGCGACTCATTCTTGTAGATTCATCACAAGAAAGATGCTTTTACTGATATTTCAATCTCATTAAAATTCATGACCTCCTTTAATGGTCACCTAATTAATGGTTATATTGCAACAATAAGTGCCTACACCCCAGTTGTTGTTATTTTGTGACAAGTTTTGTGTTTACATACCTTGTCCACTAGTAGTCAAAAGCCCAGTGTGGTGAAAAAACTAAAAAAAAATACTAGGCATAAATGGTTATATGGGGAAAGGTAGAATCTGATTTGAGTAATCTTATTTTTTTGCATGTCCAAAGCTCCTTTTATTTATTTATTAATAAGTATATAAAATTTGCCTTTAATTGGTGATGTGTTCTGTTATAAGTGTTGCCCAAGCGGGAATTAATTCATATGCTATGAAAAGCAATGTATTTCTTAAGGATCTTTTATTTTATAGAACATCCTATATAAAATGTGATTAAAATTTCCCCAAACAATTGCCATATGACAATGGAATATGCATAATACAATTTTGAATTTTTTTTTGTTAAAAATCGAAATATCAAGAAGTGAATTTTGGGTATGTAATTTTTTTTTAAAGGGGGAGGCCCGATTTAATTTAGTATATAAGTTTTTCATTTTGATAGAATGCTTCTTCACCCCAAAACCCCATCTGTAAAAGTTTCGCACGCCGGACATTTGCAACCCGTTTTAATGTGGAGCTATGTGACTTGGAATCCTCAGATTGTTACTGTGTAAAATTAAATTGGTTGGGACCCAAAAAGGGCACATGTTCGCTCATAACATCAACTAAACATCCTTTAGCCCTAAGATTCCACAGGGTAAATGAGAAAAATAGATAGTTATTCTGATACCAAATTTTGACCAACTTCGGTAAAAATATGGGGTCCAATTGGGAATCCTCTCAAAATCTATCGGCATTATATCCATGCGGATTTTAAAATTGGGCATGAAAAGCTATAACTCTGAAGTTTGAGAAAATGGTAATTTTCAAACCTGAGTTACCTTGCAGTACACTAGAAGGTTACAAATCATTTGCTGGTGCACTTCACAAAGCAAAATATTTAGTGCCATTTATGTATTAAAGTGTGCAGTGACCTTTTTATTTCAAAGCCCTACTTTTATGTGTAGGCTGCCATTTATACCGACAGCATGGTATTTCTATATGAACTAGACCTTCGCGGTTCTCGGCCTTTCGCTTTTCGTGGGGGTTGGGTCGTTGGTTTGGTTCCTTTCGGAACCTTATTCGGGCAGGTCTTTGGCGAAGGAGGAGGGGGCCTTTTTTGAATGACAGTTAAATGCAGAAGATTGAGTAGGAGGTAGGTCAGCTAGAGTATTGACTCTAATTTTTTTCAGGTATGGATATGTGAGGGACCGATTTCCGAAATGGTGTCTTGGGATTAACTTGTGTGTCACAAAGGGGAGGGTCTATTAAAGAGCTGGAATATGTCTGGAATAAAAAAGCACTGATGACCACAACCAACCTAGCAACTTTGCCATTAATAATTTATGACCATCTTTTGTAATATAAATTATATCGTATTATTACGCTAGGCCTATTTATGTGGGTGTTAGACTTGAATGCTGCGTTGATTATAATTACTGTAACTTTACCAAGTACAAGATAACGACGACAAAGCAAAGATACATGTTAATGTACTTCTATAGTTTACATTCTTAACCACTCAAATGGATTAAACATGTTTTACACACATAGTGTGTGTGTGTGGGGGGGCGGGGCTCCGGAGCAGTAATTCCAAAAATGCATTTCCCATTGTGAATAATCGGCAATAATTCTCTGCACAGGCAATAATATTGCTCTAAGACATTACTATTAAGTTGAAAAGAAAAAATAAAATATTGATCGTTAGAAATTAGGGAGTGCCAATATGGACTGAAAAGTAGCCATTGTGCCGTCTTTCTCCACGAGGGATGCCACTTATACAGTTTAAATAAAATGCGTTTTATGTAGTTAAAGAACCCTATCAGTGACCCAAAAGAGTCAAATATGAAATTCGCAGACCAGAAAGAAATAGCTTAAAAGTGAAAGATTATATGTCTGTACAATTTCTCAAAATTATCTTTTTAGTCAAACTGTAAAATACTTGACAAAAAAATTAGCAAAAAAGCAGGGTTCAAAGATTTACGAATTCTCAATTTCAGGTACGTGTTTGTATGTATAGTACCTGTCCGTGCGCGTGAGGACAGTCATGATATTAAATATCAAATTTGGCCTTATGACGTTGGCTTTCGGTCTTATCACTTGCAGTGGTATGTTAGACACCTGAATTGTACAGCATGGAAAACCCGATTGTTGATGATTTTTTTCGATTTTTGATTTAGCAAATCATCTAGAAATTGCCTTTAAGAATAGACCAAATTAATTATATATAACAATAAATTGGGTGCTGGATACTTTTTTAGAATTTTTGTGGTGCACTGTCCGCGACACATTAATTTCCCCATCGTTTGTACCTGGAAATGAATTATCCATCAATCATTCTGTATTGTTGTACTGCATCATAGAATACGGCCAAAAACCAATATGATAAATATTATGTAAATAATGAAGTACAGTGAAAAATAATCACGTTTAAAAACAGGAAATCATTGAAATGTGAGTGCTTTTTTTTTAAATATTACAAGTGCATAAATGTTCTTTTTTAAATATGGACTTAACATCTTATTAAAAACAATAGAATGACTATTGAAAAAACCCAACAAAATATACTCACGTAAAAGTATCAAATGTCAAGTCTTTCACACACAAACACGGACACATACAACCCAAAATATAAAATTCGCAACACGCATACACACACGGCGCCCACCCTTCGGCTAAGGACAGGGAAAGCCCACCCCACACAACACCACCACCACAAGAACAAAGAAAACAAACAAATCCCCCCCCCCCCCTCCCCCACGCCCCACCACCACCCCCCCCCCCGACCCCCCCCCCCCCCCCCCCCCCCCCCGATTTTACTTACTGGGCTTCTAATCCACATATTAGGTACCACGCGATAGTTAGAGTTATCATTCTATTGGTATCAAATTGAGTACCAATATTCACATCATGAAGTCACTATGACATCATAAGTTGATATAAGTATGAAAATGGGTGGTGGGAAATTGATATTTCGCAATTTTACTGAGCGCAAAACAAACTGTTTTTGGTTGAATTTAAAGCCCCATATCTCAAAATGACCAAAATATAGTTATAGCTTTGTTATCAGGTGAGTCAAAAAGATTTACAGTCGATTTCAGAAAAATCTTAACAATATTTTACCAAGTTTAGAAATTTGTTTTTTATCTAAAGTTGATAAACAATAGCTCAGATATCCAATTATCTTGGTTAAAAAAAATCTAACATTTACATTTTAGGATATTGCAGATATGGTAATATAACGGAATAAGGCGCCCAAAAACCATATTGACCACGGTTGTACAATTCTTCACTTGAACTGCAGCAAATAGCCATTGATGTTACTGTACTTTTAGTTACTTTTAGTATTTAGTTTGTATTTTGTTCTAAAGTAACATTACCTAGTCTGTATAACAACTGGTTGTGAAATAGTCTTAACAATATTCAATGACGTAGCGTAACAGGGGCAGGGGGAAGGGGACGCATTGGTCCCCTTCCATGGCCTTTACCAGGAAATAAGTTTAAGCTAGCGGCAAAGCAGGAAAGTGGGGGAAAAGGACAAGCAAAAGGGAAGTTAAGGGAAGTAGGAAAAGATGAGGGAAGGGAGAAGAAGGGAAGAGAATGCATAAGGAAAGACAGAGGATGTTTGAATGTGTGTAATGTTCAAATATGATTCCCCAAAGTAGCCCCCCCCCCCACACCCATCAGGTTTTATGAAGGAGTCGGTGGAAATGTGGGGCAGCCGGCTGTATTGCAAAGGGGTGCCTACATATTGGCATTCAGTTTCCACGAAAAGATGTGTGGTCCAATTTCGAACATTTATGAGTTATGCTCCAAAATTTGGTTGTAAGATTCCATAATTGTTATGGATTTCAGGCATTAATGAAATAGTTTAACATTTGTCTGATGAAGGTGTACACAAAGGTATCAAAGCAAGCAAAGATGTCATGATGTACTTTTGTAGATCATCCAAGTCTCTTTGCCAAATTCCACAACAGTGATCCGTGGACAGAGTGAAAAAATGGGGGTACTATCTTGAAGTTAGCATACTTGGACATGCCAAGTTCAAAATCAAATCAAAATTCTCTAGTAGTGAAATCATCAGTTTTATAATCGGTTACCTCCGATCTTTGGTAAGATTTTTCAATGCTGTTAGAAAAATTCAAACAAAACGAGTGTAAATCTTTTTGACTCACCCTGTAAGTCTCAGTGCCACTCTTTTCAATCTAAACGTACATGGTCATCCAAATATCTAACAAGCGGTAAGTCATGTGTAAGATATCAAATTTGGGGTAATTCTTCTCATTTTAGCAACATTTTTTCTTGGTTAAAACAAATTGTCCCCACGCAAAAAATCAAATATTATTTTTTTCTATTAGTTCGCAGAGGGCCTTAAACATTGTCAATTAGACTCATGCAGGCATTGAAATACAACATAGCAAGGAAGCCCTTTGAGTGCTTTAAGCTGCCCATTAACTATGTGATATCTTGGAGATTAAGAACATGCGAGCGATTCACCATATAACATAACGCTTAGTATTGATTTATTATTTATTGAAACATTTGCTTTTTAACAGCGGGCACCCACCTAACTGGTTGGTGCATCCATACCAAAAAACAAAGACAAATCCCTACTGTAATAAATTATAAAACAAGATGAATAAGAGAGCCAACTGCATCCGGAGGAGCAATTCTATGGAATGTTGTATTTTGATAACAAACACGATAATTAGTGTGTTAGTTATTCTAGCGCAACAACTTACCGAAGAAACTCAGATCCGGGAGCAGTAAAGGAGGCCGTCAGTACTTAATACAAATACAAAATACATTATGACAAAAAACGATCACAAGTAAACAACAATGGAATTTAAAATAGTACTTCATACATTGGCAAGTGAAAAGACAGGCTTTGCATACTTTCCATGTCTTTCGAGTATGTGTTGACATGTGTATCAAACAAATCATGGGCACAAGCCAATTCAAGTTTGGAAGAGAGTGAAGCGGATTAATGTTGGGTGCAATCACCTCCTAAGAATAAGTATAGTTGGATGGTGTCACTTGCAATGAAAAGATCCCAGACAAAGGGAAGCCCAGTGCATAATCTTTGTTCTAGGAATAAAATACTCAGCTTCTTATATCACCATGTGTAACGACATCTTAAAATAAAATTGTGAAACATCTTCAACTTCATCATTACTAAATCACAAAAACCAGAGCTGTTATCCCTCAATACACATTGTTCTACCGGTAAGTTGCAAAGAGTTTGAACGTGACACTCTATAATTTTAACTGGCACCCCCAAAAGTCCATTTTATCCAGAAAAACAAAAGGGATTTTTAAGATGTCTCAAGACCTGGCTGGTGTTTAACACTAACGTAATGAAGGAAGGGAGGCGTTATTAAATGCGGTATTAAACCAAGCGTTATTGTACTTTAGAAGATGATTTAGTAAAAGTTTTAATATGGATGAGGGATTTTAAGACTGCATCATGTACAATAATGAAGTAGCTTAACAGCTTTAAACTTATACCACAGCGTTATTGAAATTGACATAATGTATTGTGGGATATGGAGTTACTCATTTTTCCAAGGTGGACATCTCGCAACGAGCTATGAAGTAAGTGTGCGGATGTTTCCATTTAGCGTTCGGGGTTGCAACGCGACACCCCAAGCAACGATGTCCTCTTCAAAATACATCATACGATTCTCCCTTACAAATATCCCTATATTCCCTTATAGTATATACAGGTTTATATAAATAGATTTACAACAGTAGAATAAGTCAAACCTAAAAAGTATGCCAGATGCCCTTCAGCCATTTCACTAATAAAAAAT
The DNA here is from genome assembly GCA_023653785.1 of Ophioderma brevispina. Classification (NCBI taxonomy): domain Eukaryota; kingdom Metazoa; phylum Echinodermata; class Ophiuroidea; order Amphilepidida; family Ophiodermatidae; genus Ophioderma; species Ophioderma brevispina. The sequence goes on from JAMKCH010012319.1 coordinate 59,243, forward strand.
AACACCCCGCACCAAGGAACGAAAGCCGGAACAGGAATAGATAGCCACTGATAGGGGGTGAAACCATCTCGAACGAAAGACGGTAACACTATGAGCTCACACAACTTACGCAGATTTTATTCCTCTTCAAAAAACACTTTTGGCATACAAGACTCTCAAAATCACTTAGAATTCCGATGTTGAATATTTTTTTCAGATTTCGATTTATATGCATATTGATTCAAATCTATATACCTTCTCTTCTACATCCAGTTTCTATCATCCCTACAAAGTCCCAGGCAATTTGCGTGTGTCGAAACTAAACAAATAGTTAAGTGTAAACAAATGCTACACTATATAAGGACAACTCGTACGACGACGATACATGCAATTATGAGGGGCGTCCGCCCTTCATAAAAGTGGCAAAGGTTGTTGAATAAATCGACAGTGCATTAACTGCACAGAAAGATAGAAAGATAATGTGTCAACATTGAAAATGAAGTTTTTATGAGTGCTAAATTTATTCATCTCTGTAGAATCCATGAAAATGAGGGGAGCGGGTAATTAAGGGGAGCCTATGAAGGTAAATTAGTGTAAAATGGTGATATTGCCATTTTAGATTATTTACTATGAGAAATGTGGAAATTGAACATTTAATATGCTCTTTATTTGATTTAAAATGGATATTGCATTGCAATTTTACGGTTTGTTAAAGAAATCAAGTTTGTATCCAACTTCGCCAAAATTGAAATTTTCTAATTAATGCATGCGACTGATTCTTATGCAGTCTATTACTTTAAAGAGGGCGATATTAAATGATATTCTCAACTGGAATTTCGCAATCTGTGCAATTTTCATAACCCAATTACTCTGCAATAATACATGCTATCTCTATGAAAATTGGAAAATTATTGATGACAACCTATTCTACAACCTAAACAGCGGGAAATTTGATTTTGGTTTTGTTTCGGCCACGAGGAGGTTACATAATCAAAAATGCGCATTTTTACCGATTTTGCAACTTTCTAACCCCACTAGAGCCCTTTCCAAGCGAAGTTGAAAAACGACTTCTGTTAGGGTTATAGCTAATTTCAATCATTAATTAAAAAAAGCGGGTTTGGTGAAATAGCTTTTAAATGGCTGGCCGGCTGTTGCCATAGCAACAGTAACAGAAATGAATTTCTTGTTTTTTACAAGTATTTCCTTACCCAAGCTATCTTCTGGACATATAAAAGGGTGAATTGATTATTTAATAACCCACTTAATGTGTCACCTTCATAGCCTCCCCTTAAGTTTATCAAGGATATGTACAACTTTCACAGAAATATTTAAATCAGTAGTTTTTGAGGATCCAGGATGTCAATTTCAGATCGTTTTCTGCATTTCCCAAGGAAAAAAACTGCAGGCATTTTTTTAATGTGCTCGCCCCTAAAATTTCAATAGTAGGAGGCGATAAAACCAATTAGGACCCAAAATGGAGGAGGTCTCAGAACTATAGGTTCAGGCGCAAAATTTGGCAGATTGCCAAAGTAACTCATAGTTTTGTTTTTTTTTTACTTTTTAATGTTTAAATTTGAGGGCTAGGAAGCCATTTTTTTCCAATTAAATTTTTTTGGTCTGGTAAAAGAAGTTATATAGGCATATAACCCTTTTTCAATGGATTAAGTCCTTGGACATGTTTTTTAAACACCTTTAAATGCATACTGCAGCAGATATTTCAAAAATCATCAACGCCATTAGTACTCTGGTTGGTCCAGTGTTTCGTGGTTGTAACGGTTTCTGCCATACCGTTTGCTTAGATTGAGATTTGACAAAAAAAGGACTTTTAAAGGGAGAATTCAAATGAAGGTCAGGAGAATATGTAAGGAACTGCAATAGGTGCTTATGAGAGGACAGCATGCTCACCATGACTCTCATAAATATATTAAGGCTGACTCAGAGATTTTGGAAATCTATTTATTGTGTGTAGTATTTGAAATAGTATCTAAAACTAAAGATAGGTCACCTAAAATGCTTAGTGCCAAAACTAGAGATGAATCAGCTATTTTCCGTTTTTTTGTTGTAGAAAAACATTTTATATACAGGCTTATAACAGCTTGCCATATGATACCGTGTATTACAAAATTTCCGGATCCGGAATGTTTTGTTATACAAAGTCTTTGAGTTTTTTATAGTGAAGTGACTTTGAGTTGAGCGATGCTATTTCCCACAGTGATACGTATATGTGACCAAGCATAGGAATATGCAAAAAACACGCATTTGTTTGAAAATTTGAGTGCATCTCCTAATCTGGGAAATCTATGAATCAGCCTTTTAAAGTGAGCCTCTTTGATTTTTTTTCAACCTTCATCACTACCACACATTACCCCCGAGATATTGTATTCTGGCCAGCTACCACAGAATCATGTAAACAGTAAAATGCAGTGAGAAAATATTCCGTACACTGAATATGAGCCACAACTCCTCCTACCACCCCTTATTGTGTATATCCACGATAACTAATCCTATCCACTAGATTACACAGATTCCCATTACAGCGAAAGAATGTTGTATAGTAAAGAGTTATTATTTTCCTGTATTCCACATCCAATTAAAAATACTCATTACCTATTTTAAGTACTGTTGGTCCGCCAAAAAAATTGTGAACATGAATACTACCGGCAAACGGCACATGTGCAAACTTGGACTTTTGTAGGGTCATCATCTTATAAACAGTTTCCACACAAGACCCAAACATTGCCGGCCCCACACCATCAATGAGCATTTGACATATGACTTGATGATGAGTTATGCAGTTAGAGTGTGGCTCTTCACTCTTTGTGCCTCATTCCCATATGGTTTACTAATCTTACTTGGAGACCTTGTTCATGGGGAGATTTTTATCCCTCATATTATAAGACATAGTCACTAAATTTACTTGAGGTTATGTTCAGCTGTGGATTTTGTTCACAATTTTTGAGTTTTAATATTCAGCATTGTTAGCTATTACTTCATGTTTAAACTAAGTAGCTCTGCCATGTGATTAAATACACGAAAGTATTCTGGCCATGGCCTGAGCAGTCGCCACACGAACAACGCTGTTGGTGGAGGATTCAGCAATATAATGTGCGTCCCATATAGGGTTTGCTAGTATGCGTGGACAAGATTTGTATGATGACTCACTTCAGTTAAGCACTCGACTCCAGTGTATTCTGTTCATCCATGCGTATAGACTTGCGTTCGAGCCCTGTGAGATTCGGCTATCTTGTAATTTCCCTGGACAAGAAATTAACCGCTTGGTTGTCCCGATTTACCCATGCGATATTTGGGTAGCTGATCCCGGCTGCGATGGTTATCTTGATGTATGTTTGCTGATAAGGGAAAGCACTGATCCTGATCTGCTGCATCCCTTGAAATGATGCTAAATGATTTATGGTATGGTTGGGCCACAGTGATCAGAGGCCATTTGTGAAAGCGCTTCAAGGCCAAATAGCATAAGGCGCTATATAAATCTCTGCTATTATTATTATTATGTTGAACCATCTCGCCCACCAAGTTCCACTTTGAAATTGAAATGCATTTTGATTCAGTTGATTCTGAAGAGAATTTTTAATTACGAGCAAATGTTTATACCAGTGTCCCATAGGCCATTGTGTTGTAATTTCTGTCAATTTACAAAAGGAGATTAATACCCTTTAATACCATAGGGTGTTAAAACCTTTGATGTTGTTTAACACCCTATAGGGTATTCATGCCAAAAATCAAAGTTACTTTGTTCATTACATCAAGCAGTTAAATACAATAATACATTAATAAATTATAGTACACGTATAGGCAAATTTTTTACACTTTCGGGTACTGTCTTAACACCCTAAGGTGGTTAATACTTTTTTGTGTTGTTTTAATACCATAGGGTGTTCAAAACTCAGTATTATTTTAATATTCTATAGGGTATTAAACACTTGGTGTTGTTCCAACACTTTTGGGTAATGAGTGTTAGAATAACACAAACAACATTGCCTTTTTACACTTGTGGTCCTCTGGGAACACTCACACATTTTTAACACAGTTTTTGCAGCATAGATTAAAACCACCAAATTTCACAGTAAAACCTTTTTACAATTAAGAACCTACTTTTTTGAAGTGGTCATTCTTTTATTTAAATTTTATAATCTACAATACAATGTGTGCAAATGAAACCTCTTATGTAAATGTCCCAAAAAGTTTCTTGCAGAATTACACTAATATACAATAAATGCAATGCAATTTCTAATCCCTAAATACCATGCAAAATTTGTATGTGTAGCAAAACATTCTTCCAGGCTTTGTTCTTGCTACGTTTTATTTTTTCAAGGCGAGGAAAACTAATTTTTTTAGGTTTTTTGTTGTCACAAAAATCTTTAAAGCAGGATGCCATTCCAAAGATTTTTTATTATAAAGGTCATATGACCTTTTGAAATGCAATGCGATAAACTATCCCAACTCTCACTATGGGTTAAAATATGCTCATCCACCAAGGACACAGTTCAGCCAGTTTTACTTGTACATTGACATGAACCAAACTTGTGTGCTCTGGGTATCATATATCATACCCAAAAATCCATGGGTGTATATTTTCTAAATATATTGGTGAATGAAAGCTACTGAACTGTGCCAAGGGAATTGAGATTTTACCAGCTCATAGTGTCTGAATGACACGTTGCCCTGGGTTCTATTCAATAAACATAATTCAGTCTATAGGAATAAATAAATTTAAGAATTGTGTGCCTGCTTGACACATGTAAACAAATGGACTATGTTCTCATCCATACTAAAAAATAGAAAGCATTTTTCACTTGGCAGCAGAATGGGTGGGGCCTAGGATAGAATAAGGCTAGAGTATAATCAGGGCTTAGATGGAATGGGTGTACTAGGTTGACATGAGGGGAAGGGGGTAGGGTGGAAGGATGCGAGGAAGGGCGAAATGGAGGGGAGGAGTAGGATGGAATGAAGGCAAAGTCAAAGCAAACATACACACATGCAGGAGATACATTATAACATTTTCATAATCTTCTTGGCATTAAACAGTTTCGCAGAATGCTGAATTTGCAGCTGCATCTGAACATGAAAACCAATTTCAATGATAAATGCTTGCTGTTTATATTTCATGTAATGAAGAGTTTAGTTGAACAACAATGCACGCAGAAGAATATAACCCTATACAATAGCAATAACAATGTGGTATGATTTTAAGCAGAGGAGTAGTCCCATTTCCTGAAAATCCAAAATTTGAACCGATGGGAAGGCCAAATTTCAGTGTAGCATCGGTGAAGCTCCAGGGAACATTTTTTACGCGATTTTAGGGTACAAGACCCCCTCTCTAAAAATAAATTGGTACTTAAAAACTTTGGTTTGTGATGCAGTTTTACCTTTATCATTAAACACTTTGATCTCAAAAATTGAATTTTTTATTATTATTTTTTTATTTTTACATTTCCACATTTTTTTAATTTATGGCGAAAAATCTGGAAATTTCCAGAAAAGTTACATCTCTGTTTAAGCTCTTAAGTATTTTTATTTGTTGTAATTTAAAACAGGAAACACATTAAAAATTCTTAGCTAAATGTCAATTGCTGGTACTTCCAAGATCCTAATATTATGAACAGTTCGCTGTTTTATATGCTTGGCTAAATATGGGTGTATTTATGATTATTATTTACTAGAATTCCATAGCACCTTGTAATCATTATCCCAGTGCTGGGCAGCTGTTAGGAACCGGTTATGCACTACATCACACATAGAGTCAATGGCTTTATGAAATAGCTCAGAATGTGACCCATGGATCCTCAAAAGGAACTATAATTGCTGTCAGAATTTCTCAGGCAAGCCAAATGCACGCAATGTATTATGCAAATCAAATCGCGGTATAGAAGCTCGCCTTCTGACCAATTACAAATCGTGTGACGCTTGTTAAGAAAATACAAATACGCGAATTTCTTCTAGAGTAGATGGAATATGCATGTAAGAAGGGACACTCATACTTTATTTAAGCCACTGGTCAGATTATATAATCTCAATTTTTAAGGTAATGTGGGGGACAAGGTTGCAGATCACAAAATGCCCCTTTAAGGGAAAGCAAGGTAGGCAGATGCCAACAGCATCTTCCTAGTTTTCAAGGCATTTGCACATATTTTTAATTAAAACAATTGTAATTTAAAAAAAATATTAGCATTCCAATCAGACAACATATGCAATGCTACCAGGTCACATGATCCCATTCCTTACATTTTCTGCTAATATATATTAGCATTAGGAACCTCTGGCCTAATATGGCCTATCCCCTAAAGCTGCAACCTCAAAGTCAAACTCTCATACACATGCGATCCCATCACCCCCTGACTACCAGTCCCTTTTGTCATTGTAGTAATATCCTTCTTGCAGTTAGAAACAAAACAGTACCACCAAGAAAAGTCTGTTAAAATTCGCCATAAAAGTGTCATGTAAAATCGGATTTGTTTATAATTTGAATTAACCTCAACGCTAAGCCTGTGATTTGTTTGGACTGATTGCTGAGGCAAGGAATCCTATGAACCTGGCACTTCTTCTAACAGTGAATTGCCCAGAATAATTCTTATAAGTGAGGGCAAATTAGGAGACCAACTGCATGTCCTACAAAATTTGCCACAATCATATTTTGCTGCAAATATGGATCGTAATGTCAAGACAGTAATACATCAGTATTTGCTTGAAATGGCACAATGGTCTGTGGCTAGTTATGAAATGCAGAAAGTCATGTTTCACACCTAAATTCAATTGTCCTCAACTTGCTAAACTAAGTCACAATATTTCATAACCCAGAGCATCAATGATGCAGAATCCTATCAAGTGATGTTATTCAAGAGACATATTTTTGTGACGCCCTTATTTTACTTACAATGGAAACTATGATCAACAAAATTGACTTGGTAAACAAATTTTGGGTAAATTAAGAACAAGGTGGTTCTCGAACCGCAAGTCTTGCCCCTCTTTGTGATCGCAAAATGTGTAACACATGTATTGGCGTTAAAAGGTCATATATGGGCAATGGGGTCATTCTCTGACACAACCATTAGTCATTGCTCTTCTGACCACGCTAGGCTGCATACTGGCTCAAATGTTTAGGCAGAAGAGAACAATTTATATAACTTTACCTAACTGACTGAATATGCCCCTTTTAATCATCAACACATGCATCGTTGACCCCAATCTGTTACACCCCATATGGGTCACGTGTCAGCAGTTCAGTGATTTTCTTCAATGCTGTGGCCTTTGAATCCAATCTGTTAAACCCCCCATAGTTTTTGGGCTCAGTGGATCTTCTGACCAAGATTTTGGTTGTTATATCGCAATTATCTGCAACTGAAAATCAAATTCATAGATTTTCGAAGATGCCCCCTTAATTGGCCCAATCTGTTGAACACCCTATATGGAACCAAGCTTGGCCAAGGGTTCGTCTGACCTAATTTGGTTGAAAATTGGCTAAGAGTTGGGGCAGGAGAGAAACAGAATTACAAAATTCCAAAAACCACTTTAACCGAAATGACCAGACATACATACACAAACAGATCTGTTTTAATTAAAACTATTACCCTAAGCATTCAATCTTGCTATACAAATAGGTTTATTCTGTTAACAACAAAAGCTAAGTGTGAGCACAAAGGATCCACACTTTTCAGAGTCCCTCTAATTGTATTACTAAATTACTAATAATAAAACATTAACATATATACATATAATAAAGTTAATGTCCAAATGAATGCCGTAATAATGAGATAAGTTATTACGGCATTCTTTACTTGGACATTAACTTTATTAGGCTGTCGTCATCTTTATACCCACACACCACATACATATGTGTATGTACCATGCACACACGCACACACACACACACACATGCAAAATACATGCATCCATACACAACACAAACACACACAAATACATAGACACGTACATGTACATACAAATAGGTTTCTGGTCTTGCTCTGAGCAAACAGATGTTCAATTGTTAATTCTTATTTTTGACATACTGTTTACAAACACAACACAGAGGCACACACCTCACACACATGCAACGCCAGAGAGACAGGCCGACTGGGATCCAGACTTTACACACATACACATACACAACCCACACACACACACAACACACAGAGGAAAGTTGTGTGGATCCAAAAATTCCAGACATTTATTTTAAATTGAGAAAGAAATATTTGGATTTTTATAGGGTAGAAGATAACTATTGCACGAATATGAGCAGAACTTTTGTTGGAATGCATGCACGGGCTTATTATGGAAATACACAAGTTTCCTTTTGAGAAATAATAAAACCTTTGTAAATGTGCCGAAAGTTCATTATATTTATACTATATCCATTCTACAACTAGTGGTACAAGCATATTGCTAAATGCACATCTGTTTGACCAGAGGTAACTGAGCTTGTTATAGCAACAGACATTGGGAGTATTCCTTGCAAAAAAGTCCATGACCCTAGCTAGCTAGCAAACATGTAATTGGAAGCACACTGACCAACCCAGGTAAAAAATTATGCTGCAATCTCTATCAAGGCTAGCATAATACAACATAGCAGCTAGAACAGTGATGTCTGCTGAAACAAACTGCCTACTAATTTCCCTTGGAAATCAGGGCAACCATACCCAAATACCCCACACAAACTAATTTGAACTCAAAATTTCAAATTTTTTCATAGAAAGCACAGCAATTTCAAACCTTGCATAACTGCGATTTTCACAAGAATTGAAAGATACAACAGACTATTTATATTTTAGTGGGGCTCTCCCTTTGTACGAAAATCTTCTACTCGATGGCATAAGCCTATCAATTGATAGGCTGACAATGACCTAAGACTAGGTATGTTAGTACTAGACTTTCAAGCTTGATGATTAATAACTTTGTTGCTCAAAAATGGCACACTGGTCCTATACTTATAAAAAGGAACTAAGGGTCAAGTCCCCCAGTATAATTTGAGTTCTTGATACAGTTATGTCAGTGGAATTCAGCATGCGTATCAGTTTTTTGCTGGTAAATGGTTCCTTTAATTGAACACAGAACGCTTTTCATATACTCCAATATGTGATGATGTCACTGCCCTGTGATTCAAATGAAGGCTGACTATACCTCTCCATCAATGACTTGTTTTGTAGAGAACATTTTATCAGAGGTTTTTAGTAAATGTAGTAAGAGTATGGCTTTCCAAGCTCCTATCATTGTTATGAAGTTAAATGTGAAAGCGTAAAAATAAAAACCTTTCAAAAATTTACTGCTATACCTGATCTAATTGGAGAAGAGGCAGGAATCTGGGTTACCCAAATTTGGCACCTCAAAATTATCCCGTTTTCTTAATTCTTAAACCGCTGTGAAAATGTAAGCAATTTCATTGGTTATGCCTGGTTCATTTGCGACTTGAACCCAGGTAGTACACACGCTGCTATGACGTTCTTTTGGAGGATGAAGCGCTCATGTCATACCGCATTTTTTGCTACATTGTCACGCCTGCCAAAACACGCTGCGAATGTTTTGGTGCGTTCAAACATGTTGTTGATTTTTTTCACTGGAGGTGGCAGGCCTTTCTTGTTGTAGTAAGCCATAAGGAATCGCGAAATTGGGTTTAAGATGGCCTTAAATTAAGATGTTTAAGAATCAAGGTACGATTTGGGGCAGCGTTACTCTCTTTACGACGAATTGAACTGGCGACACCATTATGTTTTGCGTGGAAACATCGGTCCTCCGCCTTGTTCTTCCACTAATAACATAATGGTATTTCCTTGGTTTTAATTCATCATCCCAAATCATACCTGGTATTCTCTAAATTTTCCATGAGCTCTTTATGCATTAATCAATGGTTTCTAACATACACAATGATTCCTATGATCTCTCAAAGGGTGGAGGTCAACTACATCCAAGAAAGATTTGAATACAATGTACAAACACCTCTTCATGACCTTCATATCAGCAATTGTCCATGACCCTTGCCATATCTCACGATCCCATTCTTTTCCCTGTCAAACTGCCGACAGACCTGACTGAGGATTTTTCTCAAACTATAAGGATGCGCTAGCGAACTTATCAGTCTTGTGTCATCAGAGATCTGTGTGAGGGACACGGAATATGATGTGCCTCGACATGGGACGGCTAGGAAGGCTCAAATTTGCAAGTGGATATTTACAACCTTATGGTGATGGCAATAATCGAATCACACCAAGGCTGTCAAGTGTCAAATGAGGGGCTTGTTACGGGAGTTGCCAATATAACTAACACTCTTTAGCCCACAATTTGGGTCTCAGTAGGACTCTCTAAATTGGATATTTTCAGCCACTAATACAAATCTGTACTCACATTTATTTCTAATCCTGTTTCACAAGAAATATAAGCTAATATAGACCAATTCAAAGTGCCTGTTTTGTGTGTCTTAGCAGAGATGTAAATGACTAATTCATGTACTCTCCACTGTCTCCAACTACCTTGCATACTATGCATTGGCATAGCTTAATATGGGGCAAAAAACGCCTGCTTAAAAACAAATTGAGGTAAAATCATGAAATATTAATGAAAAATCATGCAAAACATTTTTTTTGGAATCTATTTACCCTCCATCGGGATGACTTTTCCTCTGATCAGGTGTTATCCCCTCAGAACCACAAGGCTGCCTATATGCCACTGAATTTGCACATTAGTAATCAAATGTACATCTCTAAATAAGATTAAATTTACAACCAATGTGGGGTGTACCCCCAGAAATAAGGTGCAAACCTCCCCGTTCTCAAGATTTCGCAATGCGGCGCCAACAATATACCAAGCTGGAACATTTTGTTTTGTCATACCTTTACAGGTGTCAGTACATTCATAAATCCATGCTCCCCATCTCCAATATTCTGGCTATGCCACTGTTCCTGAGGAAGGCTTTTGGCTGAAACTCTTCAATGTCTGCTGGTAGTTTTGGTGTCTCCTGTAAAGTGCCAATGTCTTTCAGGTTTTTGCCCATTGGCCCATAAGACAGTGTGTGTTGGTTTGAGACTTTCTTGTTCACAACATAAAAACAAAACACTTCCTGGACCTTAAAGGTGCATTTCGTGATTTCAGCGCCTTCTGTTGTATTCATTGATCACTAGATATCCTTAAAAGCTTATTCTCAAAATTTGAGCTGATACCGATCTTGCGGTTTTGTGTTATGAGCAGTTTCTTGTTTCCCACATTCCCATAGGTTACTGTACTTACAGGTGCGACCGAATTTGCACGCAAGATTGGGCACACGTGGATTACTAAGGTTAACGGTTCAGATGATATAAAAATCTCAACATTTTTAGGCAAGTCGGGGGGAACGAGGCTGTGGATCATGAAATGCCCCTTTAAATTTCTATGGGTAATGAAAAAACATGAACTTTCTTCTGGTACCAAAATCGGAGTAAGTAATTTTTTTTTGGGGGGGGGGGCAAAGCTGTTGATCAGGTCACCCACATTTAACTGCTTCTGTCTTATAGCGTTTTGCAAAATAACGATGATTAAAATTTTTTCCAGCTGCTTGTGCTTTTGAAGAGCAATAACCTAGTATAGAAACGTCAGACATTCATTTGTAAACACTATGATTTATTGGCACAGTTTATGAGAGATCATAAAATTCCCTGGAATATTAGGAAATTGAGTTTTAATGCAAGCCTACTTCAGACAATGAGCTTCAATACCTAATAAAATCATTTTGAAATTATTAACTCCATAACAATTCAGTAGCATTATTGATTGTTGCTGTGGGTGCATGCCTATAGAGAGAAATTGCATTCACGATGTCATTTTTGTGCAACATTAATGTTTATGTTTGCTAAGTGCATAGATTGCTGAATTATGTGTCTCTCTGTCTGTCTGTCTGTTTCTCACCCTCTCTTTTTGTCCACCTCTCGCATGTCTGCCTCTCCATACCCTCGTCTCTCTCTCCCCTCCTCTCTCTCTTGCTCTCTCTCAATCTCTCTCCCTTTCTTTTCCTTCTCCCCTCTCTTCCTCTCCCTCCTGCTCCTGCCCCCCTCTCTCCCTCTTTCTCTCCCTCTCTCTTTCTCTCCCTCTTGCTCTCTCTTGCTCTCTCTCTCACACACACACATGCTGTCCCTCTGTCTCACTTCTCACTCAATATCTTGTTTCTCTCATTTCTCCTTCTCATTTGATCTTTCTATTTGGCATGCCTGAATATCCTCCTCAAGCTAGTAGGTACATTCATGATTAAATCTTTCTGTGTTTTTTTCCATTTCTCAAAAAAACATTTTTTGATAAATAGCATATGACTTTTTTAAGACATATACCACGTTTACACTAGAGAAAAATCGAATTGAATTCGACATTATTTTAAAATTACGACTGAAGATTAGCATAAATTAATTCGAGTAGTATGTGTTTACATTGAAAGCGTATTTCCGACAAAGATTTCGTGCGATCTTCAACATGGCAGCTCATGATGATGAACCGAATCACTACCACCGACCTCCCGGACCGACGCTAAATTCGGGTTGCTCTCGGGGGCCGTGATTGGATTTTCTGTGAAATTAGGCCTAAATATTACCAAAAATAAACCATAAACTAGACAGAAAATGAAGACAACAACGCCGAAGTCCGAATTCTTTGGAATGACCGCGCTACCTTCATGCTCAGTCACGTCAGTTGTTTACAAGCCCTGGTTACAAGCATAGTCGCATTGCTTAGTGATAAGCCGGAAGTGCACAGAGATGGGTCACTTGTTACGGCCACTGTAGACATGAAATCGATTACGTGTTTCGTTTACACTGCAAAAAAATTGAATTCAATGACGACTTATTCGAATTCACTCAAAAGTTGCTAAAAAGCAACTTACGAATTTGACTTTTTGAAGTCGTATCGATTACGACTGCATGTGTTTACACTTCAGGAAAAAGTAAAATCGATGATGACTCAATCGAATTCACTTTGACTTTTGGCTCAGTGTAAACGGGGCTATGGTTGCTTTCAAAATGATTTTATTAGGTATTGAAGCTCATTGTCTGAAGTATGCACTGGGAAGGTGTGGATATTAGAGAGCAACGTGGTCTAATGGTTAGGGAGCTTGCCTTTGGACCCACTTGCTGGATTTATTCAAGGTACTCATTCTGAATTTAATTTGTATAAGTGATATTGGTTAAACTCAGAATTACCACTTTCTTCATGGTTCATTTGATATGGCAAAGGAAACATGAAAGCTCTCACTTCCCATTCGGTGTGTATTTGTGTTTGATTAGTTTGTTTGGATGTTGCAACATGGCGCTGACTAGGCTGCTGCCTTGAAGTTGCATTGTTTCTGTTTGATTAGTTTGTTGTATGTCTCTGGCAATTTAGCCTACCGGCTACGATACGAAATTAAATAAACCAATTATTATTATTTATGTTTTATCAGTCTTATACACAAATATCTAATTACAGTTAACTAATCTAATTAACACCTTTTTTAAATTTTGTATATTAATTATATTATTTGTTTTCCTTACTTTGACTACATTGAGCGAGTAGCGCAGCGGTTCTTCCCTCGCTTTACACCACTGAGGTCCCAGGTTCGATCCCCGGGTCGGGCATGAGGCTTTACGTGTAATTGGTTTCCAGTCCAAGCTCGCTCTCGCAGGTTTTCTCCGGGTGCTCCGGTTTCCTCCTGCTTCTAAAACGGGACTTTCTTCCCCTTCCTTGTCCTAGTTTAACGTATGTGGTTTCGGTCGTTGTTTGTGTATGTTGCAATTGGCGCTGTATTAGCTGCTGCCTCTAAGTTGCATTGTTTCTGTGAAAGTGCTGTGTTCTGTGTAGAGCGCTATATTAAATGCTTAATATTATTATTATTATTATTTAAGAGCATAGCCAAATATTGATGTAAATTTTTACGTCCTCTGAGAAATTTGTACAAGATTCATATACAATACTTTCAAAGAAATTACCATATTTTCTAACAAAACAAAGCTAGACATGCCCATGCATATGCATTCACAGGTGTTCCTGTTGCATGCTTCACAGTGGGATAGTTTATCCTGAGTTGATGACATTCTTTACAAAATCTGATGATAGGTCATACCATTTGTGTACATCTATATTCATGGAGAAAATTCTTGTAATTATATCTGACATCTGGACTTCTATGGGATAAGAGGTGAGTGGAGTGGAGACAGCAGATCAGTTAAAAATACATCGGTCCTTGGATCGCCTGCTGTCGCGGTTAGTGAATGATAGGCCCAACATGACCTTTGACCTTGATATGTGACCTTTGACCTCATCAACAAATGAGGGATCCCATGTTGCACCTATGATTCAAGTTTGGTTCCAATTGAACTTCAACTTTTCAAATTAGGTCAATTTTACATTTTCAGCCCATTTTACAACTTGACCTCACATGACCTTTGACCTTGGTATGTAACCTTTGACCTCATCAACAAATTAGGGATCCCATGTTGCACCTATGATTCAAGTTTGGTTCCAATTGAACTTCAACTTTTCAAATGAGGTCAATTTTACATTTTCAGCCTATTTTACAACTTGACCTCACATGACCTTTGACCTTGGCATGTGACCTTTGACCTCATCAACAAGTGGGGGATGCCATGTTGCACCTGTGACCCAAGTTTGGTTTAAATCCATCAAAGTATGGGGATATTACATGCAAATGTTAACCCTTTTTCACAACAGACATCAACAGACATCAACAACAACAGACAACTACAGTGGACAAAGTGATCCCTATGTGTCTTCCTGCCTTAGGGCAGGTGACACAAAAACTGACAGAGATTTTCCGATGAGGGCGCACAATTTTCAAACAAATTGTGTTTTTTGCATATACATAATGCTTGTCCATATACTAATCACTATGCGAAATAACTACGCTCAAATTGGAGGAATGAGGCTATCATAAAATGCCCCTTTAACAAAACAGTAAGGGAAACCCACATTCATAGCTTTTCATTTTGCCATTTTCATGACTAATCGAGCCGTTTCTCTCACTTTTCACATCTTTTCCATATATTTCATAATGAATCTTTTTTTCCACAAGCAAAGATGTAATTTCCAATTTGTAAAAAAAGTAACATCCATAAAAAAAATGCAAAAGCCAATTATAATTGAAAAAAGTCTTAAACAAAGCATTATGCCTACCCTTTTCAAAGAAATGTCTGAGGCTGACATTTTTCTTTGCCAAATCTGGACGGAAAAAGATCAAGCTAGCAAATGACTGCTACTTTTACTATGGTAAAGCCCGATTGGCATTTCCCGCCAGACACATGACTTCAAATGTCACTTAGTTACGTAAGCTAGTCAAATTGAATTTCAATCAATATACAGCGCCTTTCAGATTAAATTCCGCTTGCAATAATATCCACACCTTCCCAGTGCCTTGAGTTCCATTAAGTGGTCAATTCCTTGGTGAATTAAGACGTTATATGACAGCTTGGACGTAAACATTGTTGTTGCAAAAAACTTGTACATCCCTATGTAGCTAACTAGAGTTTGATCGATGCTAAAAAAGACAGGCTTGATAAGAGCACCCATCTCTACAGAATAGCTACAACGTGAACACAGCTGATGCAAAGCACGTCTCAGGAATGGGGCGTACTTGGATTTGACTTTGGTACAAAGGTGCCACCGAGAATCCAAATTGCGGTCTCCACCACTTTTAGGCAGGAAATGGTACCCATTTCTATCTATGAAAGCTGAAATTTGTCAATTTTTTGGTCAAAAACTATCAAGCAAAATGTATTCAATGTGACAATTGTGAAATCACAACCAATTCCCCTTCCCCAGATATGACCATGGGATATATCCCCCAAAATCACCTATTTTCCAACAACTAACAAATTGCATGAGACTTCACAAGTTAGAAAATCACAGTGACTGATTTTGATAATCCAACAGACCCTAAGTTGTTTTTAAAAATGATAATAAAATGCATCCCAAATCATACATTTTTGTCATTTTTTTAGTCAAAAAGATATCTTAGTCTTATCCACCCCATTCCATGAGCACTTCAGGCTTATAGGTCAGAATTGCACCGCTGTGCTTTTTTAGCCAATCAGCAACATGATAAGAATGGTGGTAAGGCTAAAGATGGCTAGAGCTTGAAGCTGCATTTCAATGAATGTATGAGGTAATAATTAGCCATCAGAAATGCCATAATGAAAGGAAGGCACTCAGGGGTTAATACACTAACCAAACAGTTTTATGCTTTAACATTTTATACTCTGTAAACCTAGAAGTACAAAGTAATCAATAAACTCCCACACCAGTCTCACAAGGAATGCCTGGTATTTGTCGACTCATATGACCAGTATTTTGTGTATCAGTGTAAGAGATTTGTTTTGTTCTTACACCACGCGTTGTGTCTTCAACGCGTGCGATTTAGACTGCGTCTAAGAATGTATAAGCGCATTTTGTAGTAAGGCGCGATAATGCTGCGCAGCGCATCGATTAATTTACTTTGTACTTCGAAGTTTATGAAGTATAGTCATACCCATTAACCCTAATGCCACATTTGTTTCTAGCCCCAGGAGGGAATGAAGAAGTGAAGGAAGAGGGGAAGAAAAGTCACAAATTCTGGTCGGTCTCGAATCAAAGGCCCTTCAGGCCCCAGTCCCGTGACTGGGGATACCATGCTACGACAGTGTTGCTGGCCTGGCCAGTGATTTCGTGCCTAGAGCTGGGAGTTACCGTTTAATTTCCTATCCGTTTACACGGTCTGTATTTCCGTTCGCTTAAACGTTTAACCGGTCATAACAAGTTAACGACTGCCGAATTTGGCGCTTCCACGCAAATGCAATTCTTGCACCATAAATCGTTCGTAATCGGGTTACCCGGCTTTGCATTCGATCATAAATATCATCTTGAACCATAAAATGTTGTTTGTACTTACCTATGTTATGTTTTAATCCAAAATAAAGCAGTTGAATATCCCAAAGATCTCAAACGACGAATCAATGTGGGAGCTTCCATTAGCGCTGTCATTTTACCTTTTTTGTAGATCCCTCTGTCATTGAAGCACCACATAATTGGGGCCGTGTTATGCGGTGTATATGCCTAAGTCGCTCCACTCACGTACAAGAATTTGGTAAACGGGGAATTTCCGTTTCCGTAAAAGTCGGAAACCATTTCTAGAAGAAGCATTGGAACTGTTAACTTTACTTTTCACTGACGGCGGGTAATTTTGGTGAAAATTTGACTTCAGCAATTAAAATAATACTGAAAAAAAGTTAG
The DNA here is from genome assembly GCA_023653785.1 of Ophioderma brevispina. Classification (NCBI taxonomy): domain Eukaryota; kingdom Metazoa; phylum Echinodermata; class Ophiuroidea; order Amphilepidida; family Ophiodermatidae; genus Ophioderma; species Ophioderma brevispina. The sequence goes on from JAMKCH010012319.1 coordinate 76,442, forward strand.
TAGGGTTTGCTGACGTGTAAACGTGTAGTGAATTTTCTAAACGTGTAGTGAGCCTTCCGTTCGTGTAAACGTTTAAACGGATACACGTCACAGCACTATTCGTGCCCATGTGTCTTTGTTTGTTGATGCAATGGCTACATCCGGGACTTTTTTCTCTATCACTGCTGTGGGATTTTTTCAGTGATCTTAGGGTTAATACCTTTCCCTTAGTAGTAGTTCCTTTTTTATGAAGGATGATTAAAGGTGCAATGAGAGATTTCACATAACAGGTGTCCCTAACAAAAAAAAAAAAAAAAAAAAAAATATGAAGTATAGTCATACCCATTAACCCTAATGCCACATTTGTTTCTAGCCCCAGGAGGGAATGAAGAAGTGAAGGAAGAGGGGAAGAAAAGTCACAAATTCTGGTCGGTCTCGAATCAAAGGCCCTTCAGGCCCCAGTCCCGTGACTGGGGATACCATGCTACGACAGTGTTGCTGGCCTGGCCAGTGATTTCGTGCCCATGTGTCTTTGTTTGTTGATGCAATGGCTACATCCGGGACTTTTTTCTCTATCACTGCTGTGGGATTTTTTCAGTGATCTTAGGGTTAATACCTTTCCCTTAGTAGTAGTTCCTTTTTTATGAAGGATGATTAAAGGTGCAATGAGAGATTTCACATAACAGGTGTCCCTAACAAATGTGAAATTCTGATTTTTGCACTGGTGTAAAACTTTCTATCAAAAATATCCCATCTAAAAGGATTAAGCTGTGAATTATTTCTTTAGTACCAAAATTGTGAAATATTAATTTCCTATAGGAGCAAATAGGAAATTCAGCCTATGTTTTATATTGAAATATAAGCATATAAAATCACCTTTTGTTTTCACCTTTAAAACATTTCTGTACCAAAATTCAAGATAAGAAATCTTTTGAGTGTCCAATCTATAAGAAATCACTACATATGACACCTTACTTGGATGCCTCAAAATCTCTCATTGCACCTTTAACACAAATCTGTCATACTGACACTAATTTTTTATCCTGTTATATCAAACAACATTTTTAGCATACTATCACACTGCAGAGTACACAATTGATTTAGTATCTGTACTGTGATCAATCGTACCACACATCCCATTTGTAATTTAATTAAATATCAGGAGAAATTGAAGCAATGGTATTCTCCAATTCTGTTGCCATGGAAACCTATACCTATTTATGTGATAAATGAGAAAATTTAATTGATGGCAACATGTCATCTATCCATGGGGAACACAAAAGGTAAGCATAAGGTAAACACCCTTTCCCAAGGGGAAAATACCTGGAACAAAGAAATATGCAAATATTCCTACTTCGGTGACAAAAATGCCTTGTTTTTGTACACATTCATGACTCCCTCTCGATATCCACTATCCTTTAATGCCTCCCATTTTTTCTTCTGTGTTGCAAAAAGAATTTTAAACTGTTCTGCTGTTCCATCACTTATTTGTTATCCAAACCCAATTATCCTCAAACCTGATGGCACTCCCTATGATGTTGTACACACAACTGCCAGAAGGAATTGTATGGTATGGGTGTGTTTTTGTTTGTTTGATGGATGTGTACTGCAAATTACTAGCCCACGGGTCAAAATTTGCCAATTTGAAGGAATGGAAGTTTCAAAAGTATGCTTAAAATCTGCTTTGAAGTTTGAGAATTTTTAAAGAGGAACCTGTTAACATGGTTAAGGGCAATCCATTTGCTATAAAGTACACTAAAATCATTGTGTGTGTGCGTGCATGTGTGTGCGTGCCATGTGTGTGCGTGCATGTGTGTGCGTGCATGTGTGTGCGTGTGTGTGCATACATACGCTTGTGTGTGTGCATGCATATGTTTGTGTGCATGTGTGTGTTCTTTTTTTCTTTTTTGCAAGTCTGTTTAGACATGATCTGGTAGCTTTGATCAGTGTACTAAGGAAAATTGAGTGAGTTTCCCTCCTCCTCCCCCCACAAACTACACCACCAGTTAACCTTAAATTCTTACTAAAAACCTGATGTTAGTGAATGAAACATAATTGACAAAACTTGGTACGTTTTTCACAGCTGTGTATACTAAGGTTGGTAATGGCCGGAAGGCACTTCATTTTCATTCCTTCTATTTTCTCATTCTCCTTTTGGTTTTGTCACTCACTGCATATGTGCCATGATTATACTCCTGTGCCAAAAAAAACACTACTATTGTACCTTTGTAGGCTTTGTAAGGAATGTTTACTCTCTAAATGTAAACGAGTGAAAATTTCACTCCCCAAAAGAGTGAAACTCTTTTAAACCACTCCAAAATGAGTGGTTTGTACTTAAAAGAGTGAATTCCCACTCAAAAAAGAGTGAACATCACTCCAAAAAGAGTGGATTTCCACTCGTTTTTGTGTTGTCCTTCGTTTAACTCCTCAAACGAGTGGAAATCCACTCTTTTTGGAGTGATTGTTACTCTTTTTGAGTGGAAATTCACACTTTTTAAGAACAAACCACTCATTTTGGAGTGGTTTACAAGAGTTTTGGGGAGTGAAATTTTCACTCGTTAACATTTAGAGAGTACATTTGAATGGCATATTTCTTTTCTTGAATTATTATGAACCTTCAATCTTTATGGAGGTGCAAATATGACTCTCAAATACAATTCTATACACTGTTCCTGAGTTTGAAATCTCGCATAGTATAGTGCATAACTCATACACTTAAAGAGACACTGGCACATTTGAAAAATAGTGCGCCCTCAAGATTTTTCAAAATCGATATTTTTGCATGGTTGTAAGGTTTTTATATACAAAAGCCCTCACCGAAATGATTAAGACCAAATCAGTTCTTGATGGGTACAAGAACGATGTATAATTAACGTCGCCGGCGACTGTTAAATTCAGCGACAGAAGAAAATGGCATTAACAAAGAACACGCACGCCGTATGCATGTTTCCCACGACTATGCACCACTGTTTGATCGGTCTAGAACCTTTGTGGTTTTAATATCAGGTAGTCAAAAATATTAATGAAATCTACAACATTTGTGATTAAAGTTATGGAAAAACTTAAAAGTTAGCCTTTACCAAATTACCTGGATGTCTTATATACTCATATCAATGTCCCATTGTTTGGGGTATGTTTTTTATGTGTAAAAATATATCTCTGTTCTTCAATGGCCTAGACTATCATTTGAGAAGCAAATGAAGAAATTTCATGATTTTGGAAATGAAAAAATGTGCCCGTTGCCGCTTTAACGCACTACCAGTCATTTTTTTTCAAAATTCAAATGCCGATTTTGTCCTCTACATTGCTAGTGTTAGAGGTAATATCAACACCTTACATTACTCCTCTTTGTGAAAAACAGGACACTTAAGCATTTTAAAGCGATCTTGAAGGTGCGATTTACGGATGTTTTAGACCTAATAAATGTAGGCTTCCGACATTTTATAGTAAACAAAGCACCAATATAAACCAATTCTTGACAATTACGGCGTTGTTACGCCTAGCCACTTACAGGGGCCTGTACTACACCAATATTTCCCAATACAACAGTGCACAAAAAAAAAATGGACTGAGTGAAAAATAGGGGGCGCGATTTGTTTACATTGTGCAAAACTCAATGATAGTGCGTTCAGTAGAGATGTAGCAGGCCTACTACATGAATCAGTGGGGGATTATTTTTGCCCAATGAGTAAATGTTAGACCAGAACCAAGTTTCAAGAGACCACTGCAGATGTAAAAGGTAAGGACCAAACTTCTATTTAAGGGCAGTGTCAACATGGTGCTTTTGTTTTTACACAGATTTATGATTTTTGCACCATTTTAAACATTCAACTGTTTTATAGTTACCAACAAAGGTTATCCACTGCCGGCAGACAATCATGAGCTGCTATTTTTTTGCCGATTTAAAACTAGCTATTTACCATTTTAAAGTCACAAACAACGCTTGGTCTAAACTGCGGGAATTTAAGCCACATTTCACGACGTCAGGCGGCCATATGCGCAGCATCGCGTCGCAGGGTGAATTTTTGCTGCGTAATGAAGGGTGCACCATGTTTTAAATGTACTTTTGCGCGAACGATCTTGGAAAAAAACAAAAATATATTTTGAAAATGTAAACAAAGCGCTAGTTAGGACCCAGATGAAAAATTTCAATTCTTCTAATTCCGGAGTTAGAGACAAGATATGTTTGATTCAAATGGGCATAAAGAGGTATTTATCACTGCACAGCATACTCAATTTGAAGTTCAAAGATAAGTTATTGAGAAAGAGACAGCTTGAAATGCGTGAAAAGTCACTTTTTTACTAAAACAGGATTTCTCATGTTCAATTTTCGCAAAAATTGGGCAAATCTTTCAGAGAAGATAACTCCAAAAATACCAAAGTAAAAGGTAAGGTTTACCTTTCCTACGATAGCAATCGGGTTTTCTAGGAACGGTTTTTCAATTTTTGATTGTTCGATTCTAACTTAAGATATTCTCCAATATATACTCAAATTTGGAAAAGAAAGTAAAAAATCACAACTTTTTTGACATTTGCCTTATATTTCGAAAGTAAGCTCTATTTTTAAAAATGAAAAAAACCGTCCCTGGACATTTGTTTTGTTTCTAAAAAACATAAGAAATCATGAAAATTTAATGTTTATTGTATGCTGCTGAAAATTTTGGGGCAAAATCGTGGTTTTTTTAGTATTTTTCTCAAATACGGAAAGTTGTACATTAATATGATGCCATTATCGGGTTCACGTCCAAGTTTCTTTCTAGAACTGTATACTTTACATACAATAAGGAAATATTGACAAAGTTCAAAACAAATAGAATACTCGGAAAACTCAAGGTTAACATGCCCTTACAGCTAAAGTTTCTCATCTTTGGCTGGACACAGGCTCGTTTTCAACAAAATATAAAATCTTCAATTTGCTCGCAAGCCAACAACACCTAAGAAGAGAAGAAAAGACAATTTCTATGCACAAATACCCACTTACAGTACTATAGAAAGTTGTAATTAGGCCAAAAGACACTTATAATTTAAGTCTGTATTGTAGGTCTACTTTAATTTTTAATCACTGTTTTAATGGGTGGGTTGATTCAATGAAAATTTAAAACTAAAGGTATCAGCAGGTAAAAATGAGTGCAGGCAGAGGATATCAACTCTGATGTGTATTTACACTGTGATCTAAGGTGTACTGAATAAACCGACTCCATAGTAGGTTTATTACAAGTTATCCTGTTTACCATCAAGGAACTGATTTAGAATTAATCATTTCAGGTGAAGACTATAGTCTGAGTTTTTATTCCTGTCAGTAAACGCATATTGTCGATGGTAAGAATTCATTTTGGAGGGGACGTGTTGAGAACAAAAACTAAAAAGCCGTATACAGCTGAAATGCTCAACTTTGTTCAACAGAATAAGATGCTTTAACCCATTTTACCTGTACTTTTTTTAATCGAATATGTGAAGGATTCATACCAGATTCAAGTGAATAGATAGTCGTAAAGTCTGAGACACGCTTTTGATTCCTTTGTTTGTGTCAATCAAAGAACAGATAAAGTGTCATGAATATCGAGGCTGGGTGAAGAGGAGGATTAGGCCACGTAAATATTGCAGTTTGTTATAAGTGACCAAAACTCTTAAGTACTTAGACAAATGATTGGACCAAGCTGTAAAATATTATTTCTGGAACAACGAATAAATGAAAATTAGATTTTCTAATATTCCTTAGTGTCATAAAAGAACTTTAGTGAGTAATAATTATTCGTATCATTTTCTTATGTTGAATGCTTCAGAGTTTGCCCAAGTTTGGTGTTTGGAATTTATTAACTGCATTTACCTTGTAATATATTCTTCATGAGAAAAGGGACATTTTTTAATTATGGTCTTAATCTGATCTGGTATCGTGATATCGAATTTCTATTGTATTGATTGGGCAAAGCATACAACCTCTCAGAACAAATGGAATTGTCGACACGCCCCAAAAACTTTTAATGAACTGACAAGAATAAAAAATCCTACTATAATACATTAAAAAGCTTTACAACCATACAAAAATAAATCTTGAAAAATCCTGAGCACACATGTGCAAATAGTGATGACACAGTGCATGGGTATGACTTGCATGCACCTCTACCCACATACAAAGTTTTTGTCAGATTTGGACATTGGGATCTGGTAGAAGTTTACCTTTCAGTAATGAGCCAATCAAAGCAGATATGCAAATAAGCTCATTAATATGCATAAACAATGATGACACAGTGCACAGGTATTACTTGCATACACCACTACTCACATACCAATATTCATCAAATTTGGATTGGACATTGGGATCGGGTAGAAATTCACCTTTAAGTTAACCTAACCAAAATGGAATGCACACACAGAGTGCACACACAGACCAGACACACACATAATTAATCTGCTGTTGCAATATCTCCCATGGCTTTTAAGATAGGGGATAAAAATTTGATGTTAAAAGGCACAATCAGTGATTTACATACGGTTTTTCCTAACTTATCTTTCACTTTTAAGACAGAGCATCATATAGATTTACATCACAATCCTATTCTCTGAAATTATTAAATCAAATAAGCTATCAATTAATTCATCTGCCAAGTTATGATGAAATATATAATTTTATGCATGTTTAATGACTGTTATAGATTATATTACACACATAATTATCAATATGCATAAAGCAATATAGGTACCATATTAATAATCCATAGTCCTAGTAGATTCCTAGCTATTTAATAGAGATTTTATGTATCATTCATTGTATACACGGCCAATTTCTTCATGGTAGTTACCACACAGCTACCACCGAGTAGACATGGATTACCTACCCACTAGACGTACACTCGCCGGCCAGGATTCCGTGTATTTTTGCCGCATAGACGGATAGTGTACACACAGCGGCTGTCTGCACTGTCGTGGAGTAGCTACGTGGTTACATCGGCTCTCAGCGCGCACGGTATTTCTCATGGCCAATTTTGTTTTTTTGATATTTTTGGCATATATTTGCATTTTTTATTACAAATGCGTGAATATGGGGTTTTTTGATGATGCCCGATTTGAATTTCGTAATGATTTTCCTAAAAAAGCGTTCAAAAAATGCTAAACGGAGCCCAAGTGTATAGCGCCCTCATTTCATGAAATTTTCATCCACTCTCAAAATGGCGTCGTGGTAACCGCGGGGTAGCTATGTGGTAGCTGCGTGTCTACTCCAGTACTCTCTACTCAACATCCACCTTCTCTCCACTCTAGTGGGGCTAACTACAGGGTAGCCATTGGGGTAGGTGTAGCAGAGTAGCCACATTAATGTATACCTAATAACTGTTACTTGTAATGCCCTATCTTGCAGCACTGCCTCGCAATTAGCCAAGTGTGTAGGTGCACCGTAGCTTGCCGCGGTAGACTATGGTGTAGCTGGATTAGGCTACAGCGTGAGTAAGAATCCGGCCGAGTATGAGATAAATAAGATAATGCACTTGATTCTTAAACCCACCACTAGCAGTGATTTCTTCAAAATTCTACATAAATAACAAATCCCCTATTTTCATCAAAGGTCATTTTGTGGAAATGGTGTATTAAAGACCCTTGGAAGTAGCTAAGTGACTAAGCTACAAGCTCATTGTCAAGAATGGCAATGTTTATGCAATGTTTACTAATAAAAGTCAGGATCCGATTTTTTATATTTTTATTTTATTTATTTAGCGTTATTTATTCAGGAGGAAATTCCTTCAATACAAAGTACTGATCTACAGGGGAGATCCTGAGTAAACTTAATCTCAAAGAGAAATATTAACACAATCATTTAATATACTATTACATAAAAAAAATGAAATCAAATATGCAAGGCATGATAGTTATAAATGTAACAATTACAAGGCAATAGCACTTTTAAATTCATGTTAAAACTCATGGAATTTATTAAACTGGTACGAAGATATCAGGAGAAAGCTTGTTCCATGAAGTTGTGGCTCTATAATGGAAGGATTTTTTACAGAAGTGTTTCCAAGTTGGAACAACCAAACTATTATGAGATTGACTTCTAGTAATTTATATGAGTGAATGAGTGAAAACAAAACTTTGAAAGAAATTAAGTTGGAGAATGTGCCTGAGGACATTTAAAGTTAAAGTAAGTAATTGGAGTTCCCATGCTACAGTTAAGTCTAACCAGTCCAGCTCTTTCAACATTCTGCTACTGAATTCTAATATCTGCAGAAAGTAAGATGCGAGGAGCAAGTCTATTTTGTGGGATCGAAGATCATTACTACATAAACACTTCAAATTAGACCAACAGAACTGCAGAAGTCAAAATATGGAAAGACCAGGGCTTGAGCAAGCTTATTTACAGTCTTACTGGAAAGATAAAAAGGTGTTTCACTCTATAAAAACCCCTCTATGAGCTGGATATATTAGAAAGAATAAATCATTACAGGTCATGCCATGATATGATAAGTTAGGATCAAAATGTGACTCCTAAGTACTTATATTTTTAACTATTCCATTGTCTGATTACTTCATATACAAGTGTTATGTTTTTAAAAATTGCTTTAGATTATGCTTAGTGCCAAACAGCATCAGTTTAGTCTGTTTTATGTTTAATGTTAAGTTGTAGACTGAAACCAGCAGAAAAGAAAGATTGTGAAGTTAGCATTAAGCTCACATTGCAGAAACATTCGGATCCGCGAAAACTGATTAAAGAGTTGATGTCGCATACATCACAATTTAAGGAAGTATTACAGAGTTAGGTAAAGAGAATAACAAAAAATGATGAATAATTAATGGGCCAATATTGAAACATTGAGGCAACCCAATATCAATACTCTTAAAATCAGAAAGTGTGGAATTAATATTGACGGCTTGAATATTACCACTGGGATACTATGTTGAAAAAACCTAATTTAAGCATTTCATTGATAACCGTAGGACTCAAGTTTTTAATGTAAAGGTGCATTGGTTTACGGTATCAAATGCCTTCTTTAAAAAATCCAAAAAATAGAAAGCATCAGACTTACCGTTATTTCATATTATTAAGATATAATCGGTTAGCCATCTAAAAGAGCAGTATTATGCGGTCTTCCTTCGAACCTGATTGACCAGAGTTTCAGGAATATGTGTGTATGAGTGAGAGACTTATAACAATTGATCATGCACAGCAACTTCTAAAATCTTAAGAACTATAGGCAAAACGAAATAGGCCTAAAATTGCTGACATCACTTTTGTCACCTCCTTGTATATAGGTGTACCTTTGCTTTCCTTTCCACTCATTGGGTAAAAGTAGAAGTGAACATGGAAAGGTTACAGATGTATTCAGTGGATGACAAATTATTTGTGTCAGGTCTAATTTAAGTAACTTTATACTAGTGTTTATTTTAAACCTGTAGATTTATTATTGAGAAGTTCCTAATTAGTAACATAAACCGTCGTAAAATGGCACCGTTCAAGACTCTTTGAACTGCCTTTAGGTCTGTTTTTTTTTTGCAAGAACAGCAATAAAGGTGTTGATATGACCTAACCAGAGCTTTACGACAAAATGGGCATTTTGAATTAATAGGGGGAAAATGACTACTGACTGTGGTTTTAAGTTTCTACCTTTTTGACTGAATTTGAGAAAGGAACAAATGTTTGCTGATAAAATTTGGCTTCACGTTTGCATAAAATAGAACAATTATAAGTACCTAGGTGCATCAGATGCCCCTCATGTCAATCAATTTTCTCCTTGAACCTAGTCTTAAATGTGCCACTTGTCAAAATAATAACCTCCCCAATTAAAAATAATTCATTCGGATGTCGGCAAGGGGGGCACCATGAGCTTAAAGTTTTTGTGACACAAGAGTCAATAGGATGTTTTTGATGTTTTTTTGACAAAACACAAAAAAATGATGACCGATATCGGTGATTTGGCAAGAAATCTCCAAGAAGTTTATTCTGAGGCTAGGTAAACAATTTTCCAACAATACAAAACAATAGGTCAGCCTCAATGCCGAAAAAATACATTTATTAATTAATTTCAGTGGATGCAAGGCAATACACAGAATAACCCACCCATGACCCAGATAAAAAACTTTAAGCTATGTATACTGAGGTTCTTAAGGACATGTATTGTTGTAAGTCGCCTTCATAGATAGTTCATAATCATACTCTATTTACAAAGATTTATCTACTATTGAAAAGAAATGCCACCTTGCTTTCGGTTTGACATAATTGAAGGACAATAAGAGTTACCCTGCTATTTATTGCCCCAGTAACCATATATTATACTATTGATATATTATGTAACTGGTTAAAGGTTATATAGGCTTGAACTACAACAATACACTGTCCTTCAAACTACTTACAAGCTCTGTATATGGGTCATGTTTGGCTTCTTCAGTTTATTGCCTTGACTCCACTGAAATACATTAGTTAAAAATTATTTTCTGCACTGAGTAGGCAGTTTGTTGTACTTTATCTTGGGAAATTTTTTGCCTAACTTTATAAGTACATCTTGGAGAATTAATGTATGACCAATCACACATGACGATCACAAGCTTTTTGGTGTGTTTTGTCAAAAAACAACAAACATCCTATTGACTTTGTGTAAAAATCTTTAAGCGCACGGTGGGCCCCCCTTGCCACATCCGAATAATTTTAATTTGGTGGAGGTTATTATTTTTGACATGGCACTTTAAGACTAGGTTCAAGAAATTGATTGACAGAGGGGCATCTGATGCACTCTATAAATAGTACCCAAGAACAAAACATCTCACCCAAAACAACTCAAATCTCATTTAAGGACAAAAACATATTGTGTTTCTCTGGTGTTGAAAATATGGAAGATCAGCTTATTTTAAATCCTTTGGCAAAAAAACTACCTGGCTTGAGACCTTCAAGTCCCGACCGAACAAACCGTGGGCTACGGTTACCCTTACATCACGGAAACGCACATACTTCCTGTCTCTTTATTGGACCCATTCAATGTTGATTTCCCTCTCTTAATTTTTACAAATGAATTTTTTTGAAATGTTTCAAAGATTTCATATGATTGTTATGTTTTTTGCTATTTTAACTAAATTTGGTAAAGCATCTTGTATTCATCACCCCAAGGAACCATACGATGTATCTTGGGCCCTGTGTGCATTTGAGGTAATTGCACGTTAGAGAATAAGAAAATCCTGAACAAATTTGAAGCACATTACCCAGGATTAAGCCAATAAATATGGCATGCCTGTTATTTGTCATAATGGCTAACTCAAATTTGATGTCTGATAATGCAAGTTGACAGGGATAGATAAAAAAATCTCCTCGGTGAACTTTTAAAATGCGAGATGTGGGTCCTACGCTCCCTCTTCATCACATGTTTTCCTTGACCTATCCTTTAATATATATTCAAAAAACAGAAATCAAACAAGAACGGTAGTGTCTTGAATTAGTAGAACGTTATGGTTCACCTGACAATCTCCACACATCTGCACTTTTTATCACTAAATAATTTTGCCTTTTTGAGAAGGCAAGGCAATTGAACAGTTTTACACTCTGTCTAGTTGCTCTGTTTTTGTCGGGTCGCCGCCCGACTATAAAACCCACTCTGCTCTCCAAATTGCTGAGTCTATTTCTATAGCTGAAGGTCATTTCAATTAAATGTTTCTTTGATGACCATGATCTACTTACTACTAGTATTTTGGAGTTTTTAGTGTGGGTGTGTCAATGCGATGCAATTTCAGACAAAGAATAACATCATGCATTTTTTGAAATTATGGCCTGTAAAAACAAGCATTTCTTGATTTTGTCTCTGGTAAACTGCTTTTTGATGGGAGTTTGGTTAAAACTTTGCAGGGATATATAAGGGGTGAGTAACAAATTGGAGAGTTGTAAAGTAAGACATGATCAGGGCCACGTATATTTATAACTACGTAATGATGAAGCTTTACCAATGTATTGTGTTGATATCATTTAAGACCAGTTTTAGGTAACTGCTTTATTTGTTGAAAAGACCGGAATGTGTAACTACCTTAAATTAAAGCTTAAAAAAATTTGATGATCATTTAACACATTGCTCGCCAATTGGGCGATTTGTTCTATTTCTTTATTGAAATGACAGGAAGGTGTAAACCTATGTTTAAAGAGACATGAGAGATTTCCATAAAGAAGCGCCCCCTTTTTTTTTCCGAACCGCGGGTGTTTTTTGCATTTTGGAATTTTTTCCAATGTAGTGATATCACATCTGAAATGAACTAAGCCCGATACGTCGTCTTTAGTTATGTAATAATATGATGATTTAGTATTTCTGTCGTGCACGAAAAAGTCAAAGCACGGTGTTCTATGGGGACAATTACGTTAGGCCATAAATGCAAATGTGCAAATGGTGCGCCCTCAGGCGGAGTGCCCAATCCTCTGTCATTGGCGTTTGGGCCAGAACTCCCTCATATAATGTTGCCTGGTTGGGGGTTCGCCACTCCTCCC
>JAMKCH010012320.1:0-19031 GCA_023653785.1 Ophioderma brevispina
ACTATAAATCAATCATTTGTAGCAATTAACTTCAGTGTTAATTGTCTTGTAAAATATTTACAGAAATAATAATAATATTATTTTCTTCACTGATTTAGTTGCCAACTAGTGAGTTAGAGTTGCTCTGGATCAACTCTAAATTTGGCCAGATTCTTAGAATGCAACTAGCACTAGTAAGGTTTTATGAATTGCAACTAGTAATCAATTAGGCTTAGTTGGCAACTAAGTCCCATTTTAGTTGCCAACTAGGCTTAGTAAGGTTTTATGAATTTGGGCCCTGGATGACATCTTCAAATGTTGGGTCACGACAGCAGTAGAAACATGCCGCACATGAATATGCCGGGTAGACCGGAAATTGAGCTGTCAATTGAGCTCTGAATTGAGCTCAATGGGATACGCTTGCTCCTCCTGCTTCTTCCATTCTAATTAAAATTTCTAAACCACTCTCGATCGGGTAAAGTGGCCTGGGGAATATTAGGGGCAGTGCCAGGGTAAAATCATAGGAGGGCGAAACATTACAAGATGAACTCATATTGGTTAAAAAACCCTAATTTTTGCCACCCTGGTGCCACCCCTGGGGAATATGCAGGCTTTAAGATCTTCAAACCAGGTATGGTATTTGGGAATGCAATGTGCTTTGGGATCAACATTCTACGATAAAGATTCGCGTAGGCTTACTATTGTCATCACAAGAACACATGAGCCGTGCTATATCCCTGGTGTGTCTCTTCCCTTTGCGAATGGTGCATGGATGACATTCTCCATTTTCTGCAAATTTAGCATATTTTGAAGGAACATGAAGGTTCTTCGGCCTCTATTGTGCCATCTTGTTACTTTGTTTACACACAGTCGATGCACAGCAGCGGATTTAAGGAAAAGGGCCTTGTCCGAAACAGCTTAATCCTTTGGGAACTAACAGCGGACTTCAAGTCGCTTCAAAAATACATCTCTTAATTTCTGCTACAAAAAAGGTAAAAAAATGTTTTCATTTTCCTGGAACATTCAGAATTAGCCTAGTGAACATGCCCATGTAAAAGTCGAAACAAGCCTATAGTACTTGTTGGTGTTTTAGATGGCTCCAAACCACCTGCAAACATTTGGAGGCCACCTCTAAAGCCACTGAATTATTGTGTTACAACGTATACAGAATTGGCCAGGGCCAAATAGTTAAAGAAAAGCATCTGAGTTGGCTTACATTTGAGCATGAGAGCGCTTACTCATCGAAGTCTTAGAACAGCATAATAAAGATAATGCTTACCGTTTTTTTTTTTTTTTTTTTTAATTTTGCAAAATTTGCAGTATAGAGTTTTTATAAAGTGTTTGTTCCCACGGTGATTCAAAAACCTAAGATGAGTTTTTTTTTTTTTTTTTTTTTTTTTTTTTTTTTTTTTTAATTTCCCCAAAAAAAAAATGAGCTTTTTTTTTAACGTGTTTTTTCACCACGGTGAAACAGATAGAGAGAAAACAAACACCCGTGCATTCGTATGTGCAACACATTGCCAATCAATCAAAAGTGATTTTTGCTCAAAAATTGTCAAGTGTGCCCTCCTAAAATTCAAGTTAATCCTTTGGGGAACTTCAAAATGGCGAATAGTCGCGATTTTCAAAATTACTCTCTGTTAATTTTGCTTCAAAAAGGTAAAAAATTTTCATTTTCCTGGGCACATTCAGAATTAGCGTGAACAATGACATGTTTAAGAGTCGAACACAACCTAGAGTCCTTGTTGGGTTTTAGATGGCTTTCCAAACCACCTGGCAAACATTTGAAGGCCACTTATGTGTTACACGTATACAGAACTGGCCAGGGCCCACAGGGTTAAGGTGAGGCCCCATTGTGTCGCCAAAGTGACAAATTGTCTGCTGTGCAACTAAGGGGGTGTCTTAGGGGATGTTCTAACTCAGAAGTTTAGAAATTTTGAAAATCTAGCTGTTATGGTCTTAAAGTACGATTGATGAATAGTTTTGATCCTGAGGGTCACGCTGCTAACGATATACTGGAAATGCTATGGCAGTGTAGTGGGGTTTTATACCTCAAGGAAACCAGATACAAATGTTAGAGTGTCAAACCCCCACAGAAACTATATAGACCCATTTTCACGAGCACAATAGGCCAACTTTTTTCATGGCCGTGCCCACTTTGAAGGTCAAACTTTTCATTTGGGGAAATGTTTGTGAACGTTCATAATTGATCATAAGGTGGGAACCCTTTAGACGTCGCCAAAGGAACGCCATGTCACAACTAGGGGGCGTGTGCCCCCGCCAGAAGTGAAGAAATTTGAAAATCTGCTAAAAATGGTGCCGATTGAAGCATAGTTTTGCTTCCTGATGGTCACGCTTATCGCGATCAGAAAGCTGCAGGAAATGTAGTTGTTTTATAGCTCAAGGAAACCAGGACAAATTGTTAAGGGAGCATTTGTAAACACGCTTGGCTTCTGAGCAGGGGGCTTCCACACCCTTCCCCGCTGCTTTATTAACTTTAACTCTCCAATTGCCACTCGAGATTCATAGTCACCATAGAGACCTTGCATGTCATGGTAGGTTAAAGATCACATAGCAAGGTCAAAGGGTCATTGAGAAGAACTTGTGCAGAGAGTGAGGAAAGGTGGGATCCTCAGTGAAAGCCGTTGAAACTAGTGGTTCAAGAAGAACTGCCCTTGTTTTCTTCCTCAACCAATTTTCAGGCTGTTGTTCACTCCCATTCCCCCCTTTCCAACATGCATGAATGATAGCATGTACCATTTCTGCTCACCTAATTTGGAATCTAACCTTTTCAAAACAAGAGCAGAGAGGAGTGAAATTATTCCCCTGATGACAATTGGCCACTGACAGACATTGTGAAATGGTTGATTTGAGCCTAATTTTTTTTTTCCACATTAGGTAACAGCTGAAGTAAAGAAAACCCAACATTTGTTACGCTGCAGCAGATAAATTGGAAACTGGCTTTAAAGCTCTAAAGGAGGAATGGCACGTGAATACGAGGAATTGGCTGGTTTTCGTCAGTGAATCAGTCTGGAAACTCTTGAGAACTTGCTGACAATTCAGCGTTATTTACGATTAAGATACATCTAAGGAGGACAAGGAAGAAGCAGCTAAAGTGAGGAACTTATAAGTAAGTTTGTGTGTGAATTTCCTTCCCCCCGGGACATTGGTGATGCATTCAAGCTATATGAGTTGTTTGTAGCTAATATTGATTTTGAAATAGCCAATTTGAATGTCACCCTTACCATAAGCAATATCATTTTATATTTAATTAGCCTTATTTAAGGCAGCAAATACCCAATTATCAAGACAGACAAGGAGCAGCTGCATTTAAAGGCCTCTTAGTTTCATCCGAGAGCCGAGAGGGGTCGTTTATTTACATGCGGTCCTCTCATCAATAAACCTAATGCGATACCATACTACTCCAACAAATAAATATAAATTGAGATTAAGCAAAAATGTATAATAATGGTAATGCATGAATATTACAAATAAAACTACTTATAATTTCTCACTGTAGCTGCCGTTCTTCTGTTCCTCCTAGATGTATCTTCATTCGTAAATAACGCTGAATTGTCAGCAAGTTCTTCAAGAGTTTCCAACTGAGCACTGACGACAAACCAGCCAATCAATATGTATTCACGTTGCCATCCGTCCTTTAGAGCTTTAAAGCCAGTTTCCAATTTATCTGCTGCAGCTGTAAAACAAAATGTTGTGTTTTCTTTATCTCAGCTGTTACCTAAATGTGGAAAAAAAATTCACGGCTCAATCAACCATCACAATGTCTGTCAGTGGCCAATTGTCATACCCGGGGAAATTTAACTCCTCTATGCTCTTATTTCAAATGTTAGATACCAAATTAGGTGAACAGAAATGGTACCATGCTATCATTCATGCATGTTGGAAAGGGGGGAATGGGAGTGAAAACCAAACAGCCTGAAAATTGGTTGAGAAAACAAGGCAGTTCTTGAACCACTTAGTTTCACTGCTTTTGCGAATCCACCCTTTCTGCACTCTCTGCACAAGTTCTTCTCAAATGACCTTTGACCTTGCGATGTGACCTTTAACCCTACCATGACCTGCAAGTCTCTATGGTGGACCTATGAATGAGTGGCATTGGAGTTAAAGTTAAAGCAGGGGGACGGGTGTGGAAGCCCCCTGCTCGGAAGCCAAGCCGGTTACAAATGCTCCTTAACAATTTGTTATGGTTTCCTTGAGGGATAAAAACAACTACATTTCAGGCAGCTTTTTGATCGGCGATAGAAGCGTGACCATTCAGGAGCAAAAACTATGCTTCAAATCGCACCATTTTAGGACCGATTTTCAAATTTCTTCACTTCTGAGGGGGCACACCCACCTGTGTGACATTGCGTTCCTTTGCGACGCTAAAGGGTTCCCAACCTTATTATCCAATTATGAACGTCACAAACATTTCCAAATGAAAATTTTGGACCCTTCAAAGGTGGGGCCACGGCCCATGAAACAGTTGCCTATTTTGCTCGTGAAAATGGGGTTTATATGAGTTTCTGTGGGGTTGACACATAACAATTGTACTGGTGTCCTTGAGGTCTAAACCACAACTACATTGCATAGCATTTCCAGTAGATCGTTAGCAGCGGGACCATCAGGATCAAAACTATGCATCAAATCGTACTTTAAGACCATAAACAGCTAGATTTTCAAAATTAAACTCTGAGTGAGAACATCCCCTAAGACACCCCCTTAGTTGCACTAAAGCATGACAATGTGTCACTTTGCGACATAAAGGCCAGGTCACCTTAACCCTTTGGGCCCTGGCCAGTTTGTATACCGTTGTAACACATAAGTGGCTTCCCAAGTGTTTGCAGGTTTTGGAAGCCATCTAAAAACACCAAACTAAGCGATATAGTGGTTTCGACTGCTTACATTTTTTCATGCTAATTATGAATGTGCCCAGGAAATGAAAATTTTTTCCTTTTGAAGAAGAAATTAACAGAGAGTAATTTTGAGCGCGACTGAGTCGACATTGGTTCTCAAAGGATTAACTTGAATTTATGGGGGCACACGGACAAATTTGAGCAAAAAAATCACTTTGTTTGGATGGCAATGTGTTGACTACGAATGCACGGGTGTGTGTTTCCTCTATATGTTCAACCGTGGGAAAAAACACTTAAAAAAAAAGCTCATTTTTTTTTCGGTTGTTGTTATTTGTAAATCAACCGTGGAAAAAACCACTAACAAAAAAATAATCTTAGGTTGTTCGAAATCAACGTGGGAAAACACACTTTATAAAAAAACCTCAATTTTTAGGTTCGTAAATCAACCGTGGGAAAAAACACTAAAAAAAAACGGTAAGCAATATCTTTATATGCGGTTCTAGACTTCGATGAGTAGCGCCTTCATGCTGACCAAATGTAAAGCCAACGCAGATGCTTTTTTTAATATTTGGGCCTGGCCAGTTCTGTATTCGTTGAACACATAACGTCAGGGCTTTAGAGGTGGCCTCCAAATGTTTGCAAGGTGAGTTGGAAAGCCATCTAAAACACAACAAGGACATAGGCTTGTTTCGACTATTTAAATGCATTGTTCACGCTAATTCTGAATGGCCCGAAAAATGAAAACATTTTTACTTTTTGAAGCAGAAATTATAGATAGTCATTGATCAGGCCGTGAGTCGCTGTTTAGTTCCCAAAGGATTAAGCTGCTGACAAGGCCCTTTTCCTTAAAATCCCGCTGCTGTGATCACTTGTGTGTAAAAAAATCAAACCAGAAGATGGCACCAAATAGAGGCCGAGAACCTCACTGTTCTTCAAAAATAATGCTTAAATTTGCAGAAAATGGAGAATGTAATACCATGCACCATTAGCAAGGGAAGAGGACACACCCAGGGATATAGCACAGGCTCATGTGGTTATTGTGATGACAATAGTAAAGCCTACTCTAATCTTTATGGAGAATTGTTGATCCCAAAGCACATGCATTCCCAAATACTACTGGTTGCAGATCTTAAAGCCGCATATTACCCGGGGTGGCACCAGGGTGGCAAAAATTAGGGTTTTTTAACCAATATGAGTTCATCTTGTAATGTTCACCCTCCTATGATTTTACCCTGGCCACGGCCCTTGAGATTCCCAGGCCGCTTTACCCGACGAGAGTGGTTTAGAAATTTTAATTAGAATGGAAGAAGCAGGAGGAGCCAGAGTCTATCCCATGAGCTCAATTCAGAGATCAATTGACAGCTCAATTCCGGTCTACCCGGCAGATTCATGTGCCGGAACTATTTATATGCTGTCGTGACCCAACATTTGAAGATGTTATCCAGGCCCCAAATTCATATAAACTTACGAAGCCTAGTGGCAACTCTAAATGGGACTTAGATTGAGCCCAAAAGCCTAGTTGATTATAGTGAAATCATAAAACCTTACTAGTGCTAGTTGAATTTAAGAATCTGGCAAAAATTTAGAGTTGATCCGAGCAACTCTAACTCACTAGTCTGGAACTAAATCAGTTAGGAAAAACAATCTTATTATTATTTTCCTGTAAATATTACAAGACCAATTAACACTGAAGTTTTGATACAAATGATTGATTTATTTGAATGAAAATTTAAATTAAGACAATATATATATCATTTTATAAAAAAATGTGAGTAAAGTTTTCTTCAATTTTCATTGCATAAACTAATGCCGTTAATAGCATCAGTGAAAAGGAAATTCAAAGGAGGAACAGGTGCATAAATACGGCCCAAAAAGAATTCGCTTATATATTTTGCAAATGAAATAAAGTATTAAACCTTACTGAAAGAAATATTAAAGAATTTCTTTAATCTGCTGTCATAATTAAAAAGTGTCCTTTGTTTACTAAGTTTACAATAATGTTTGCTTACAGTACCATATATGAGCTTTATGATATGTTTACATTTTGAGGAATGAATAGATGTGCTAAGTGAAAATATTAAACATCACATTTCTCAAAAGCAGTAGTATTACAGCAGAATAAAAGAAAATTCTTTAATATTTCTTTCAGGCTAAGTACGTCCTTCTGTTTGTCAACTCTAGATATATAGTAAGGTTTGCTCATGTGTACTGGCATATATGTACGGGAAGCTACTTACTTATATTGCAATTCATGTCATGGTGCACAGGTGATCAAGCATGTTAATGCTCTGAGATTATTAACGACTCAAACACAAAAGGGCAGTAATTTAATGTATTGATTTAACATTCCCCACACTGCCACCAAGGCCATTCTGCCCGAAGCACCCAATTCTGTAGACAAAGATGAGCTAGTTGGCAATTAAGATTTTCCTAGATTGTAACTTAGTTAGCAACGGTTATTAATTAGTAAGTTATGAATTTCAATTAGTTGTCAACTCAGTAGTTCCCCCCATAATAGGGAGTTAGAATCTTACCGCCTTAGTTGCCAGCTAAACTAGCAAGGTTTCATGAATTTGGGCCCAGTTCTTCATAGAGGGATCATGGTAATCAGAAAAAGGGAAAAGTGACGAAAAAATTGTAGCTCATTTATTTATGGAGGCCCCTGACCCGGGCTCTGATGAGCACGGCATTTTGGGGGCATATACCAAAAACTCCTGTTCAGTAGAAATATTACAGTTAGAGGAAGAAAGTAGATACTTTGTTATCAAAAATCCCCATAATAGAAAAAATCATGTTTCCACGTCGGTAGCCAAAAAACACAAAAGGCCAAAAACGCATTCTTTAAAATTGGTTGAAAAGAATTTTCCTTCCAAATGCCCTCAATCACTGACTCCAAGTCAGTCAAATCAGCTGGCCAACCATATTGTACCGTACAATTATTAATTACAAACAAAAGTACTGACTTGGAATCACCTGTATTGAAAAAACCCTGACATGTTCTATCTCTGAGGCATTTTTGCTAAAAACACCAATTTAACAATTCATGAAATAACAAAACTTCCCGAATGAATGTGGCCCTATGCGATACAAACTCATTTTTTTCTTCTTGTTTTGTTTAAAAATTAACAATAAACAAGTGAGACTCTCAAAAAATGTTGGTTCCTCTTTTTGGAGTTGTGTATATGTCCTCTTAGAATCGCAGCACCTGACCTTTAGCTAAAGATCATTTCAACATTACTTCCATTAAATTTACTGTATAAAACAAAATGATGTTATGGCATATACAATTACAAGAGAGTGTTTGCTATTTCTTACATTTATATTGTATTCTTCCAAATCAATAACGTTATTTATGGGCGTCTCAGGACGTATCGCTGTAAAGGATAACAGATATTAAAAGTCACAATTAGTCATTTTTTTTCAATTTTACGTACAAATTTTGCTCTGAAAAGAGTGTATAGTGCTTTTATCTTTCTTGAGTCAGTGACATCAGAGTGTAATGCAATAGTCGGAACATTAAATCGCGAGCGTTGATTCAAGGCGCTGACGTACGCATGCACACGTATACAGCCGGTGCGAAAATATATGCGCAAAACAACTGCCTAAATACGTTGCCGTCAATGACTTGAGGAAGGTAAATGGAGTATAGCATCAACAATAAATTTAATATTTAATTCATCAACTATAAATTATTAAATTTGAACAGTTTAACCTAACCCCCTCGGCACTACCTGTCTATCAGGGGCATCTGCGCAAATCAGAGATATAAAAGCACTCTTTTGATTGGTTACTCAGAGGGCTATCTCATGTTGTGTCCTGTAATGAGCCAATCAGATTGAATCGTAGGTGGTAGTTCCCAGGAGGTTAAAGCTGCTGTTTCAAGAGCTGCATTTTGTAAACAGGATGTCCCATATTTGCAAAAGAACTCAGCCCTGGTTTAACTCCATGTCCTGGACTAAATCCTACTATGATGGACCTTATATTTTTTTAATTGAATATGAAAGGAAAGACTTTAAATAAGCTCAGTTTGAGTGTCTTTATGTACTTTATATTTTCAGCAGTTAAAAATAATACAGGAGAAAAACAAAATTCAGAGGTCCTTCATACTATGACTTAGGACTAAGAGTTAAAGGTGCATCAAGAGACTTGTGGGTACCACATCGCCGACCGCAAAAGTGGGGGTAGCTTAACCACTAGTCACCCCATGTGGGAGTACCTGCGTGGGTACTCCCATGCAAATGAGCTTTGAGCTGTGTGTGACTATTTTAGTAATTTTATCCATTATTTGGTCACATATGTAATGTTTTACACAAAATGTCATATATAGAGGTTTTTGGTGACGCTCAACTCAAATATGGGTGTTAATAAGCTTGAAAAAGATCAGAAAGTCATAAACAACAATGGAATGTTTGGCCCCTCTGGTCCAAAGTGCTGCCTACTAGGCAGCTGGTAGGGAAGTACCTGTGAAGGTACTCCCGTGGAGTAGCTGCAGAGGTACTCCACTACTGGTGGCTCAAATGGGAACTGTCAGTCACCAGCAAGCAACGCAGAGTACACTATAGTTGTAGGTACTGCATCAATAACGCATCAAGAGGGTACCCTTTGAGTAGAGCTAAGAGTACACATGGAGTAGCCTAAGCTCTGGATTACACCACAAGTAGGAATCTTGCTGTGTATGCACAGATGGCAACGGTGTGCTATGACTATGCACAGTAGGTAACAGTATGCTATGCATATGCACAGATGGAACGGTGTGCTATGACTATGCACAGTAGGTAACAGTATGCTATGCATATGCACAGATGGAACGGTGTGCTATGACTATGCACAGCCAGATCTTTGTTTTAATTAATAGTTAAATTTTCATACCACTAGTGAATTAAGAACTTTTAGGCAATGAAAACTTAGAAGGTCATGGAACAGTATGAAAGATTTACAAGGAAATTTACACATTGTATTTTTTGCATTTCAGTTGTACAAACAAACCAGGCGAGGCCATTGCGAATTAAAATCCAATCGGGTGGTTTTATTACAAATACCACCACAGACACTGTTTTACACTTATTCATTTCAGGTGTGAGAGAAATTAAACACATGTAAAAAATACAAACACCTCAGTTTTTACAAAAAATGATGGTCTATATACAAAAAGAGGTACTTTAAAGAATATTTGTTTTCAGCCTAGTCACTTACAGGCTTTTTCAAAGGTTTTAACCATATTACATGAGGAGTTTGATAGTCATAATTTAAATACTCCTAATAACACCAAAAACAAAGCAGTTCATATAAACTTCAGTCACTGTAAAAGCACTTGCTTTATTACTTCAACGTAATGTGTATTGTTTGACTGGTGGGCTTGAATGGTGGTTCTTATGTAAAACTTTTGTCCAAATATTGGCGGTACTTTTATATAAAATGTCAGAAAAATACATTTAAAAAAAAAAAAAAAAAAAAAAAAAAAAATTTTTCTAATACAACAATGCAAAAGAACTCAACTTCAACCAAATTGAGTGAGGTCAGTCTTTGCAATTGAAGAAGGAAACTATATTTGGAGAGTAATAATTCTTGGCAAGTAACTAGGTACGCCCGCTTCACCACCAAAATGGCGCACCACCATGTTGCATGTAGACGCAGTAGTTCACACAACAAGCAACGCTGCGGCGCGTTTTACACATGGCCAAAAATGATTACTCAAACTATAAACTGATCCGACTTCAAGGAATATATTGCAAATTTAATTGCAATCTTGAAGTGACAGTGGCCATGTTACCACATTGTATGTGGTATTCTTGTGCCACTATAAGGCAAAGAGTTTAAAACATAAATTCAACTTCCAACTTACTAGTTTTCTCTTAACAATCTGCAAACGCAGTTTATAATTTCATCTTCAGAGAGTGAGCAGAATTCCAAGTGGCAAAGTCATCAAACCCTATGTGATCTTACTTTCACAGGTTGAGCAGAATGCCTCAAAACTGGTTGCATATGTGATACATCAATGATTCCTGGGAAAAGTTACATTGTCTGTCTAAAGGGTTGCCATTGAAAGAAGGTCGCAAGGAATATTACCTATTAGTCAAAAGTATAGAAAGTATAGAAACATTAGTTCAACCTTAATGGAATACCCAGTTAATCACAAAAGAAATCAAATCCCAGCAAAATCAAGACCTGAGTTGTTATGCTAGATGTGCTATTCAAAAATCACCCAACCACAAGTGGACAGACAACCATCTACAACAGGTAAATTTAGTATTTCCTTCTTGTGATATGATAAACATGATATAAAGGTATACAATCCTGTAGTTCAAGACTTTATGAAATTGTAAATTAAATTGTAAATTTTCTTAGCAAACGATTCGTGCCCATTGTCAATATCTTAGTAAAGCAAGTAAAATTATGACTGAATCCATATGTCCTTGAAGTATTCACACCGGAAATAACATGAGAAACTGAGGTAAGTTTCTACCCCCACTGCAAATGAATGGTGTTTTTGTGTGGACCGTTTCTAAATGTCCCTAACACTGAAAAAATGGTATATCTGTTGAAAATCATGTTTGCTATCCATATTAGTATAAAATCCTGTAGGAATCTCAAAATAAGGTTGGCCATTGATATTTGATTTTGATATGACATACCAATTTTGACTGTATTCTTATCCGGGAACACCCCTCGGAAAAAGTGCCTTGACCTCCAGGGTCCAGGGGGCACGTTAGTCTTCACAGTCCCATAGCTTGATAAATTTGGGGATACTACCGCTAATTTTCATGACGGATCGGCAGGAGATATGATGTATCTTCAAGCATAATGTTGCTTTAAGGTCCGAGATGTTTCATTGAGAAAATGTTTTCATCTATTTTACAGGAACGATCATATGACTTGTATGTACGCGTGTGAAACCTGAAACCTTGGCAAATCAATCATAGTAAGTAATACAAATGTAAAATATTAAAATCTTTGTCCATAAATGCGACCCTTCTTCAAAACCTGGAACAAGTCACGAAACAACACCATTTTTTGTAAGAAAAAGGTCATTAGGAATACTGAATACCAGTTTAGTCCGGCTAAAAGACATCAATCAGTACAATCAAGACCTTATTGTTATACCTGTGCTTGGGAGCTCATTTATCAGTGATGAGGGGTCTAACCGGGAAGTCTTAGAGCACACTGACAACGCCAAGACCAATTTGGCGAGACAAGAAATAACATCGAATCAAAGCTGAAGCTCATGCGGTCGCTTGTGCTCTCCCAGCTTTCTTTATGCTTGCGAGTCATGGACACTCAATGCAGAACTTCAAAAGAGGATCCAAGCAGTTGAAATGCGGTGTTTCCATAAGATCCTTGGTAATTCCATAAAAGATCACATTACAAGCGAGGTGCGGCAACACCATTACACAACTTGTGGGTGAATTTGATGACCGTGGTTTTGTTGACCAACTGTTATGAAAAGGAAACTGAGATGGTATGGGCAAGTACAATAAGATAAATGGGCTCTCAAAATCACCTCAATGGAACAGTAAATGGCACAATGAAGCGTGGCAGACAGAGGAAAAAGTGGGCAGACAATATCACAGAATGGACAGAGGAGCTTTGGAGAGACACAAGCCATTGCACACAACCGACAGAAATGGAACCAGCTTGTGGAGTGCTCAACCAGACAGTGCCCCCACGGCCCAAGAGGGTTAAGGGACCAGTAAGCAATAAATAAGCTATTCAAATTCACCCAACCAAAGTGGGCTTATTATATTCGACAAACGAAACAAAACAGGCTCAGTGCACCCATTGGATTACACGCTTTATTCCGTTATCATATATTTTATACTATGACGGAATAAAGCGTGTAATGCAATGGGTGCACTGAGCCTGTTTCGTTTCATCGAATAAACATGAAGCATAAGTCACTGTTAGCATTCCAGTCTTTGGAAAGAATTTTGTATTGTACCACCACCCTATGAATTTGGCAGCCTCAACAGAATAAACTGCATGTTAAAGGATGTGGTGGCAGAATACTGAATTCATTTGCAGTCTTTTGTCTCCTTAAAGTTCAAATGCTTAAAAAGCAAAGAATACCTCCAAAGATGCAAAGCATCATAAGTAGGATACAACATTTTTGTCAGACTTAAAACCCATCACTTGGCCATTGGGATTAGTCTTTACTAAAGTCATACTTGCTTTTATTGTTAAAGATTAATGAACTGAGGATCTAGATATTTCTGACTGGCTCTGATCAAATGAGCAATAAGTCCTTGCTACTTGTTCCTGGGTTTGTAGGAGTGGGTCACAAATATACATGTAAAATAATCTGCTGATTAAAAGCGGTGAGACCTTTTTTTTTATTTTTGAGATCTACACTTTAATCTGGTTTGCGCAATAATATAAATATGCTACATTCAAAGAATATAAGCTGTGAGCCGCTCCATAAAAAATACATTTTAGTGACACATACACACATCCACACGCCCACATACGCAAACCTGTAACAATAAGCATTCATCACCATGTTCATTTTTAATCATTTACTTAAAATCTGGGTGTCCTATACTCTGGGGGGTCTCACTTTTGGTTTGGATAGAGATGTGTGGCTGGATGTTTAACCACTACCACAAAAACTATACCAACAATAAAAGAGATTTGCTACCCATCCTATACTTAATGTTGTTGAACCACCCATCTCTTTACTGGTGACAAACTATTCTACCCTTCTATTTACCTGTGCTAATGACATTTTGCAAGTTATGAATAGTTTCCATATCAGTAGAGAATTTTGAAGAAATGGGGCATAAAATAGCATGACTCTAGAGGCCGTACTTAGTGCAAAACATGCTTTGGTGGAGGTTTTGGGGGAAGCCCCAGAAGCTTAGAGAAAACATGCATTTTGAGCCATTCTGGCAGCACTATTTTTCACACTTGTGGTTTGCATGCATTCTTCATACACGATTGACCACTGGAAAATATATTGTCTCAGAAATGCAACCCTTGCTTTATACTAAATTTTCAAGAAAAAAGGACAGATCAATATACCAAATCTCTGTGCCCCCTTTTCCACTAAGAACCCGCCCATCCCGGGTGCTATATTTGAAGCGGATTACCTTCGTTGTTTTTAGCTGACAAAGCAAAATGGTTCCACTGCCAACCCACTTGTTTAACATTTTCACTATTCTTTGATCCTTCACTGCAATTGAATCCTTTTGTCTGGTTCTCGCACACTTTCAGATGAGCTTTCATCAAGTCTGTTTTCTCGCTATTCAGAGTCAGCCTCCAATATTGATCTTTAACCTTCAAATCAATATGTAGTTCATTTGTCAAACTTCCAGTTGCTCCTTTATCAGTGTCTGATGAAATCTGAAAAGAAAAATACATCAAATTAACATTTTCAAATATCAAATACCATTTATGTCAGTCATGTTTGAAAGATGCTCAAGATCACATAGCAAAGCTTTAACACATGTTCCCATTGACACAAATCAAGATCTGCACAATTTTCAAATGTATTTGCTGAGATTTGAATTTAAAAAGTATTGGACCAAGTTTGGCCAAAGTTTTCACGGGAACCATCACCATCTCAAGATGTCACTCAAACAATGTGTGACCACCTTGGAGGATAAGTGCAAAAGCTAATAAAAATACATCGGTCCTCAGACTGCTTGTGTCGCCTGTCATCGCAGTTAGTGAATGATAGGCCTAACATGACCTTTGACCTTGATATGTAACCTTGGACAAATGAGGGTCTGCATGTAAACTCC
The DNA here is from genome assembly GCA_023653785.1 of Ophioderma brevispina. Lineage (NCBI taxonomy): Eukaryota > Metazoa > Echinodermata > Ophiuroidea > Amphilepidida > Ophiodermatidae > Ophioderma > Ophioderma brevispina. Next base: position 14,573 of record JAMKCH010012320.1, read on the forward strand.
ATAAACCAAGTTTGGTTCCAATTGAACTTCAAATTTTCAAATGAGGTCAATTTTACATTTTAGCCTATCTTACAACTTGACCTCACATGACCTTTGACCTTGGTATGTGACCTTTGACCTCATCAACAAATGAGGGATCCCAAGTTGCACCTATGATTCAATTTTGGTTCCAATTGAACTTCAACTTTCCAAATAAGGTCAATTTCACATTTTCAGCCTATTTTACAACTTGACCTCACATTGACCTTGGCATGTGACCTTTGACCTCATCAACAAATAGGGGATGCCATGTTGCACCTGTGACCCAAGTTTGGTATAAATCCATCCAAGTATGAGGCTATTACAGGCAAATGTTAACCCTTTTTCACAACAACAGACAACAACAACAACAGACATCAACTACAACAGCAACAACAGACATCAACAGTGGACAAAGTGATCCCTGTGTGTCTTCCTGCCTCAGGGCAGGCGACACAAAAAGTGTCTGAAGTTAATGTGAGGAATGCTAATGTGTTTTACACTTGCTTTGGACTTTGTTTCTATATGATAATTAATCCCATGAGGTCTTAGGGCCAATTATATTGGTTATATATATTGGTAGAAATTGGTAGTCGGGGGTACATTTCTCCCAAAAATCTTGATAGGCTGAAATGTATCCTCAAATTGTGTAATAATCCCACACCTTTCAAAAAATTTCGGGATGATATCAGTAAATTAGCAATCCTTTTCTATTTTCCACGCCCACCAGGAACCTACCTGGGACAATTACCCACTTCTTACTGTGCAATAATGCTAATTTTTGGGCTGGTCCACTGGGGTTTTATCCCTTATATTTGTTTATTTGGTTAGGTTCCTTAGTTGTTTTGTCACCTGTTTTATATTTTCCTACGGTATCCACTAAAATGGCGATTGTTCTGGGTTGACATATCTTCCTTTATTGTGTATTTATCTGAGTACAATTGTTACATAACAGTGATATGAATATATTGGGTTATATGATATATATAAGCCAATCAGACACATGGTAACGAAAGGTCAAGGGTTGAAGAGACAAAAAGAAAGTCTATGTTGGTGGTTACTCAGATGCTATATCAAGGCTTATTCATGTAATGACCCCAATATCCGAGATTACTGTCAAGAAAGATTGCTAGACCTAAGGGGTTTAGACACCGAATTCCGAATTCCTTGGTGTATTGTAATGTGTGTATTCAATTTCAATCTATGGGCATACAGTTTTTTTTTTTGAAAGAAGGGGCCCATTATCAGGTAATTTTGTTCAGTTTTTAAGGTTCCAGGGACACGGCTGAGTAGACATTCTTAGTTTCTTACATTTTCGTACGTCAACAGAGTCCTGATGATATCGCAACAACAGATTTTAAACGTGGAACCAGCGGGAAGGAAAGTCTGTTAATTTCAGGATAAACATACCCAAAATGACAAGGCATTCTCCTGTTTTCGGTGAATATGCGTATCAAGATACTGGAGTTGGATTGACCCTGTTTAATGAGTCAGAGTAACAAGTTTGTAACACAACGCTCACACACGGGCTAATCGCAACCGCACACTCCAGATACAATCCTTGTCGGTTCTTTGTCTGGGAACTGAATAAAGCTATTCTGTTCTGCTTGCCTTGTCGGTACGGTCGCCGCTGGGTGCAGCCGTCGACAAATAAGCACATTATTATCGAATTTAAGGCCACCCAAATCAAGAAATAAATTTGTCATCTGATACAACCACGTACGACGCATTATACCGGCGAGAAGTCAACTGTGTACGTATGCAAGTAAAGTACTGGGCCACTTGCGCTAGTCCGTTCACTACGATGACGATCATGATGCGTTACGCGTATGGTAAATGGTTTTTACGCGGGCGTCCACTTCCGGGTCATCGCTGCCCGGGCGATAATCACTTTCGTTTGGGAATTTCCTTTGAAAGCTTGTTCAAAACAACATGATATTATGCCCAAGTTTTATCAAATATACGGTTTCTCAATTACTGCTTCATGCAGATTTTACGTTGATACCAATACATACTATGAATGAAACCAGTTTTGTGGTGGTATGTGGATTATAAGTTATGTTAAAGCGATGTCCATGGACCTTTAGTTTACTGCAAACCATAGCCAAATGCCATTCAGGGAATACGCGAGGTGGGTGCTCGGTACACACAAAAAGGGATCACTGTTGAAGAAATTCAACATCATTCAACAATGACGAATTCACAGCATATGAAATAGCACACCGAACCTTTTTAAATGGTATATGTAAAGATCTTATCGAACAGGTTGTAATTTCTTCAAAAACGAATGTAAAAGTCGGGGTTTTCATGTGTTAAGGAATAGGATTAAAAGTTGCTAATTTTTCATTGTTTTGTGGCAAAATTTATGACTTTTCCCACATCTTGATAGAATGGCCTTCACCCCAAAACCTCATCTGTAAAGTTTAGTGCCGATATTTTATTGTTTTGATGTGCGAGTTAAAAACATGATTTTGTAATCCCCATAGACTAATCTGTAAAATTAATATTGGTCGACCAACACAGGGCACATTTTCACTTATAACTTCCACACCAAACATCGTTTAGCCCAAAGATGTCACAGGGTAAATAAGAAAAATCCCGCAAGTTAAAATTTGCAAATCCCCCTGGCAGGGACTATAGTTTGTGGAGTTAATTCTCAAACAAAATGGAACATATGCCGGCATAGTTTGTATGAAGCAGGAGGAATGTTGCACTTGGTACCATGATGCATACTTCATCAAATTTTAATATTTTCAGTATTGAGCCAATCTGAGCAAATATGCAAATAAGCTCATTAATATGCATAAATAATAATGACACAGTGCATGGGTATTACTTGCATCCACCACTACCCACATACCAAGTTTTGTCAAATTTGAATATTGGGATCTGGAAGAAAATCACTTTTATAGTAATGAGCCAATCAGAGCAAATATGCAAATGAGTTCATTAGCATGCATAAATAATGATGACACAGTGCATGGGTATTACTTACACCCACTTCTACACATACACCAAGTTTCATCAAATTTGGATATTGGGATCTGGTAGATGTTTACCTTTTTAGTTATAAGCAGTAACCTTTTGAAAAGCAGTGAGAATGTTAAAGGCACTATCAGTGATTTGCTAAATCAGGAAATTGAAAAAAATATCAAAAATCAGATTGTGCATGTCTGTAACAAGTACAGATACCCTAACATATCCTGCAAATGATAAGATCAGAAGCAACCTAATAAGGTCAGAATCGGATATTTTAGTCATTACTCTCCGTACAGACACTTATTACAACATGCAATTGAACACTGCCGTTTTCTTCCTTTTCTGTCAATTCTTTAGTTGCAAAAAAGTAATTTGCACAGTACTCTTGGGGAATAAGAGAGAGTAAGGGAGGTTGCCCATTTTATGGGGAATAAAAGTGGGACAATGTCCTGAAATAAACGCCTGAAGCTGAAGTATGACTTTGGCCTACGACCTGTCGACACTCGCAAGCGCATAGACTACTAAGGTCCTGTGTTAAGTATCATCTAGATTGGTCAGGGGTCTGATGATTACAGGTGGAGACAGACAGACTGCCTGCCTGATGGACAGAATACAGATTTCGCTATGATAAAATCCTCCATGCCCTTTTGGCTAAGGGGATAAAAATAGTAGCTTTCTTCTTATACCAAAATTTTGACTACTTCCAGTAAAATCTGGGGTCCTTGGGGACGAGGCTATTAGCGATCTGACCATGGACCTTTAAGGATTGCTCTGCATGACTTTGGTTATAAGGATTTAAGTGTTTTTTAAACAATACAGTGACCTTATATGATTCCAAGATGACCTTTCACTTAATTTTCGTAATAACCTGTACAGTAAACCCCTATCCAAGTATTATGAGAGAGACGGACGGACGGACGGACGGATGGACAGACAGACAGACAGACCAGAGAGAGAGAGAGAAGAGAGAGAGAGAGAGAAAGACACAGAGAGAGAAAAAAAAACAGTCAGTCAATTAATCAGCCTGCACAGCTTGCATCTGAGCTATTAAAATTGACAGGAACTTCCTTTTTTAGAGCAATAATAGCACAATTTTCGGAGAGTGTCCCCAAATTTTTGCACAGTTGCATTGGTAATTTGCTAGTAAGCTGTACCTGTGAACGGTAAAGCTTGAATTTCTTTGTGTTGCATTAGAAGGAATTTTGTAATAAGATTAAAGGTGCAACGAGATGTTGCAAATAACTTTTTAAATTTTGGCACTGGTGTAAAGCTATATATCAAAAATATCCCTATCTGTAAGGATTAAGTTGAGAACTATTTCTTTGGTAAAAAATTGTGAAATTTCTGATTTCGTATAGGAGCAAATACAAAATTCAGCCTATGTTTTCTATTGAAATTTAAGCACATACAAATCACCATTTGTTTTCATTTTAAGTTATTTCTGTGACCAAATAAAAGGTAG
>JAMKCH010012321.1:0-44889 GCA_023653785.1 Ophioderma brevispina
ACAAAATATCAAATTAGTCCAATCTGCACTGACTTTCTGCTCTCTGCTGATTCCAAAAAAAATTTTCAAGAATGACAAATCTGATTTGGTTGTAGGGTTTTCTGAATGCAGCAAAATCTGCATGTGTGAAAATTACGATGTGCGCTCAAAATTTAGGCAGCTAATATGCACATGATTACAGAAATGCAAACCAAACCTGTAGTGAATCCCCACCCAAGAGTCAATGGTATTCAAAACGGTTCCTCTGGTGACACTTTAATCTGTTCAATGTTAAACGTCACTTTTGGGGAGACCAATCTTATGATTAACATACTAGCTGTAGTTCATTTTGCAACAATACATTTAAACATGGCTGAGAGAGTATGTAAAGTAGCCAAATTGGGGTCTTTTTACCATCTACTGATAGTAAAAAATGTTGGAACATTTTCCATAATTAGCAGGGACTGAGTTTGAAGGTGAAAGGAGTTTAAAAAATCAAAGTGTTCCAAATAATTTTGTCCAAGATTGTAGGCTCTAAATTACAAGGTATTAACCCAAAGCCCATCATTTAAAAAAAATACAACTACATATTTTTTTATTTTTTAAAGTTTGGAACCAAAAAATACATCGGTCCTCGGACCGCTTATGTCGCCTGCCGTCGCGGTTAGTGAATGATAGGCCTAACATGACCTTTGACCTTGATATGTGACCTTTGACCTCAGCAACAAATGAGGGATCCCATGTTGCACCTATGATTCAAGTTTGGTTCCAATTGAACTTCAACTTTTCATATGAGGTCAATTTTACATTTTCAGCCTATTTTACAACTTGACCTCACATGACCTTTGACCTTGGTATGTGACCTTTGACCTCATCAACAAGTGGGGGATGCCATGTTGCACCTGTGACCCAAGTTTGGTTTAAATCCATCAAAGTATGTGGATATTACATGCAAATGTTGACCCTTTTTCACAACAGACAACAACAGACATCATCAACAACAGACTACAACAACAGTGGACAAAGTGATCCCTATGTGTCTTCCTGCCTTAGGGCAGGCGACACAAAAAGTATCAGCTGATTTACAACTGCTCACTAAAAAGCTGAATAATTTGAATTCTTCATTTGTTTTGACTTACAGAAATTGACACTGAAAATAATTTGGTTGATTCTTTATAGAAGGGACTGTCATTATAATTGCAATCCTTGGATTGTTTCAACTTCCAAAACATGCAAGCATACTTTTTGTGGCATCTCATGCATTTCCCTTATCATGGTGCTGTTTGGCAGGAACACAGGCATTTTGTTTTAATTGGCCAAAGAATTATGATGAATTCAAGTAGAGTAGTTACTATATACAAACTTAACAAAGCACTGCCAAATCATATCTTATCCAGACGAATACAGCACATGCAGATGATGCAGTTTTGAATAAAACAAAATTTGTGTTCAAAAACATCTGCCCAATTTGTTTATTTATAAAACAAATTAAGGACATTAAATTCAATGCATTCATAATCCTTCACCAAATCACTTGAACAATTAGTGCCAGTCAACCAACAAGTAATTGATCCCTGCGACATACGGTAAGAAAAATGCCAGCAATCATAAGATGGTTTACACCAATCCCATGATGCAATGCACTTTGGAAATTACACTATAATCAAGTCTTGTGATTGCACATACTGGCCATTCACAAGCATGCAGATACAACATCAATGTTAATTTGCCTTTTAAAATTATCAGTACTTAAAGGAGTTTTCTTGGGTGATTTCAAATGTTCATATTTTAATCATCAAATTCTAAGCAATGGTTAAAGCAGTGACACCAAAAAAAACAACTGAAAAGTGCCTAAATTTGGGTAAAAATGACCCAAAACAGGCTGAAAATAAATAAAACTGCAGAAATTTGAGGGTAAAAAAATCTGAAATCAGATAAAAATCTGAAATCTGGCATCCCTGAATTTCTGTTAACAGAATAAAGCACATGATACAGAGTAAGTACAAAGTGGTATAATGTAATTAGCCCAAATCACCAATTGCATTTATTTTTGTCAAAAATTAACAACTAGACAAAAGCGAAATCCGCCATCTACAAGTGTAGGTCATGCTAAATAAGATCAGAGAACCCAAATTACAAACATGTACAACACGCCACTCTTAGGAATTTTTCCTGTTCATAAGAAATTAGTGGGTGCAGTGCATTAACCGCATCGGGTTTTCCACTTTAACCCCTATCTCCTTAGTAGAGTTATCACGGGCTAATGTTCGCGTATACACACAGTTCAGCACTAATTGCAAGTAAGATGAGAGTTGTCCTAAAACCACCCTGAACCGTGGCCAACAATTAACAACCAGTACAATAAATGTATCACCACTCCCCATACAAACAGTAAAATCTCAGTGTGTTGTTTGCCCTCCGTACATTATAAGATTATTAGTATCGCACTGTTTTATTATTAAATGGCATCATAAATAAATTTTAGTGCCAGACGGAATTGCACTAAGTACATCGGCATTTGTATTTTTTGAACAGTCTAACTAATATCAAGATTATTCAAATCATACGAATCAATAATAATTCATGTACAATAACACCAAGTCATATAGGCACTAGGTTTTTTTAACATATACCCCAAAAGTGTCCAACCAAGAGGGGTGAAAATTGAAATACCTGGTAGAGACTTTTCATATACTATTTTTAATTAGATAACCATATTTATGAAAGAAATGTTTTGAGGCTTAATCTATATTGATTATCTGTTCAGATATGAACTGTAGAGCATGACCTCAATTTCCTAAACAACCTTTCATGATAAGTCCACTTTCAAGTTGCTATTGCTTTGCATATTGATGACCCAACTAATAGAGAGTGACACATCAAGCCAATAAGGTTATTTATGCCATTTTTTTCACCATGTTCCTGTGGTCACTAGAAAAAATTTTATAGCCAAAGGAATGCTCAATCCTCATATTCACTGGTTTTGACATCAAAAAGTTTGTCTAAAAAAATTAAAACAAGGCTTAATCCCTTGTATTAACTTCATATACAAACATACAACCCACTGAGTAATTACTTGAACCCCAAACATTTTTTTTGGAAGAACTCCTTGAATGAAATATTTCAGACTGATCATTGCTTGTGTTGCGGACCGTTACATGATGGTCAACAATGCCTAAGTTTGCATGTCTTTCAATATAGTATTGGGTTAAATCAACTTTCAATGTTAGTTTAGCAATGACTTATGCAAACTTATATTTTAATACAAAAAGGTATGTTACCATGACTATATGTATAAAATATTTGATAAAAGGTGACAAATTAAATGTCCCTATTTATTTAGCACATATGCATTTCTCATTTTATAAGATAAAATGAAATTACTTTTACTTTTTAAAAAGTTTAAACTTGCGTAATCAGCTACCATACAACTCTAGTAATTAACACCCTGAAAACCTACCATTCAGCTCCAATTAATTCAAATGTTTATACAATGACCAGTCTCGTTGCGGACTTTAACTTTTTTTTGACTTATGTACTGATTGTGAACTGTTCCATACAGTTTAAAACATATTTCGATATTCCTTGTGTGGTCCAAAACTTTTGTACAATCAAATCTGAACAGGAATGAAATATGTTACTTTTACAGGACTCAAATCCAAGTTAAATACATAATGGGTGTCTTCCACCATACCGACACTCAATTTGATGTATATTGGAAATGCCAGTCTCCATATTATAGAGTCCATGACACTGAAGTTAGGGTTTATGTAATTAAAACGTGTGAATCATTATGAATCTGTGGTATTTCTAAATTTATTTTGAAATACCATTACATAATATCATTCCGAACCTTTGTGAACTAATTTTGAGTTTTAAAATCTGTAAAAAATAAAGGAATTTTGCTGTTTTTTTTCAACTAAAAAATTGGTATTATTTATATACTTCACATGGTTTTTAACCCTCAAAATTTACATAGATGTTTCTTGGTCAATTAATAAGCATTGTTCTGTCCACTTTTCCTAGTATTTACTGACCCTGCCACTTAGCAGGTGGACCATTAATGGTTGACAAGGTGTACGTCCGCAACATATCTTACATGTTCATTTTTGGCTTTTGTATCTTACTGTTTTTAAATGTTTTTTTTGTCTGTTTCCTTTTTCTAGCTTCTGAATTACGTAAAATAAAAAAATTAACCAACATATATATCATTCTAAAATTCTATAAATACACGGATACACTGATGATTTGCTTGTCATCAACAGTTCTATGTAACGTCCGCAACAAAATCAGTGATTTCTAACCTGTGAAAAGTGTACTTTGCAGGTAAAAGAAATGAAAATAGAAGTTAACTTTATGGAAATAGGCTAGTCTTAAAAGTGCTGTTCTATATAAATTTGTCACATACCATCATCAGATGCAAAGTAAATTACATATCATAATGAATGGTTTAAAATTACAATTAAAATCATAATAAAATTACATATTTTTTTACTAAAATTAACTATAGATGTTTGGTTTGTCATAAATTAAATAGGTTACATTAAATAATACGTACACATTTTTTCCAATTCTGATGAAGATTCATAAAGAAACTGCATCAACAAGCTTATTTTCCGTCAACATTGACATCAATTAACGTCCGCAACACATTTTGCAAATAACATTAAATTAATAAAGCTCAGTGAAGATTAAGATTAAAAGAAAGTTTGCTCTTATTATTTTTTATCATGTGGTAATAAACGATAAGAAATACTTCTTATATTTTACTTCTATATAAAAAAACGTGCATTGTGTTGCGGACGTTACATAGTTTTGCGGATGTTACAATTGTTGACGGAAAAATGTAACAGCATATACAAGGAACAATAAAGACGGGGAAGTGTTGCCTGGGGTCTGTATCAAGTGTGTTTTAGAGGCACTTTAGTTTAAATATACAAATTAAATTATTTTATTATTGTTTTGATTATTGTAAAAAAATGTAATGTTGCGGATGTTTACAAAAATGTTGGACAGAAAATTATCCTTTTTTATAAGTGCATAGATTTTTAAAAAAATAATGCGATATCAGAATTTATTTTGTTTCATATATTATTGGTATAAGTTGAAACTATTTGTACAATGCTAAGCATTTGATACAACCTTGCTCTAATTTAAGGCAAGCTCGCTAAAGTTGTGGTGAAAATTGTTTTACGGCAAATGTAACGTCCGCACATCATTTTTGATTGACCACATCATTAGAACAAGGAAACATGTGGGACCCACTATATTCTGAAAATGATCTAACATTGTACAGACTGCTATGATGAAATATGAAGATCACATGTTGTTTTTGTTGGCCATGGAGATAATTCAAATTTGTACTATTTGCTAGTTTGACAAAATTCCGTCACATTGGCTGTTTTTAAGCATTTCCAGCACTACATGGAGGAAACACCCAAACTTTGTTATGCTATGGGAGCCTAAGCTAGGTCTATACTTATATACATCACAAAAGAATTCAGCTTGATGATACCAATTATTTGTGTGGGGGCTCCTCAAAGTGTCATTACAGGCTTTTTGGTATCTGTTAAAAAAACCAGAGCCCTATGATATAGATGCCCAGTCCACAAATGAACTTTAAATCAATGGATTTTTTTGTTGATCAAATGATTGGCTCAATTATTTGGAATGTCCATCAAGATTACATCATAGTAAGCCATATAAGCCAGAAATTCATCATGACTATCTCACATTATCTTGATGGGACCTCTCTTTTTGGTGTACTTATCATATTCCAGGTGCAATGGTGTTTGTGGATTAATTGATAACACTCTCATACAGCAGATTCCTAATGATAGTTTTGTATCGTATAAGTTTCCATGAGAGGAAAAAAGTTTTTTTCCGCATAATGTACATTTTTATTTTTGAAGGCCATTTTACCTCATTTCATTTTTTTATTTTTAAAATTTGAGATTCAGCGATTGAAAATTTTATTTTAAAAAAGGTACGTGTTGACCAATTGGCATTTCTGTGGGAAAATCCGTTTCACAAAAAAAAAAAAATCAAACCTGCAATTTTGCTTGGGTTTTTAAAAAGTGGGGGGCCCCTACGGACAAAGTGATCCCTCATGTGTCTTCCTTCCCCTTGGGCCGGTGACACAAAAAATTGGAACAAGTTCAAATTCATATATTCATTTTTTATAAGAAATTTAAAAAAAAACTGCAATTTTAATGTTTTTGTATGGTAGACCATCAAACACAAGGACCTGTATTAATAAGACCAGGGCGCAGAAAAATCCCAATCTCCCGGTAACAAAATCAATTTCCCTCCAGATTTTCCAAATTCGCTTCTTATGTATTTCTTCATTTAGATGACACGTATTTCCTCCAAATAGCAAAATTTTTTTCCTCTCTCAGGGGGTCGAATGGCCAATTTTTCCCGGTCGAGGGCTAAAAAACGGCTGATTTAGGCATGAATTTTTGCAATTTTTCCGGCCAAAAGTCGTCGTGGGGGGGGGGGGGCGGGGGGGACCTGCCCCCTGCTCTCCCCCCCCCCCCCGGCCTGTTACACCCCTGCCTTACAGCCCGCCTTCATAATTTTCTCACATGGCATTTCACTCCGTTACCAAGCCTAAGGAGAGGTGACATCTACAGGATATTGTGAGAAAATACACATTAAATCTAAGAGCATTACATTGATAAACTTGGGTAACAGGATATCTAAATCACTATTGGCAATATGGTCTAGGCATTGAAGGCAGGTCAGGGACATAGGATATGCACAAATTGGTCAAGGACCAATTACCTAGCTTGACTGATACAGTATACAAAGATGACTGCTATTAGGGGCATGGTTGAAAACTATAAGCCCAATGTGATCTCGAACCCCTACTAGCCCCGAGGCGGTAAGCCTAGGGGCAATAGATGGTTTCGAGATCAGCTTGGGCCTATAGTTTCACCATGGTCATGAATGAAAAACAGTCAATATTTGTTTTATATACCGAATATATGATTCTTGTCAACTGATTGGTTAAAAGGGACATTCTAAGCCAGGATACTAACACAGGCCTATATTGTGTAGGCCATGGCATGCATTCATACAATTTTGTGTCCACGTATGGTCCAAACTTGTAAAGAATTAGCAATCAACCCTTCTTGTGTTGAGGAATGAGGTTGGAGTCCAAAACTGATCACCGATCGCCTTCTTGCCATTTTTTTGTTGGCAAGATGCGTACAACTCCGAATTCCGCAACTTTACACGGCCTGCAGATGGCCCTTATCGGTGTCAAATTATAATCCTCGAATATCTTACGTGTATTATTACCTGCCGTTTGGTATAGCCCTTGAGCTGCATCTCTGATATCCTTTCAGTTCTTCATCTCCAAGCTCATAGCCTGAATACAGGTCCTGCGATTCGCCATTTCCTTGCCAAGCCTGCATCCTACAGACCTGCACTACATTTTTGTTACTCCGTCCTGTCAGTTCGGCCCGACTCCCCTGGTTCTGCATTCCGTCAAAATGCGATCTCTTACCCAGCTCACTATGTACACTCATATACGGATGAATAGTTCATTTTAAGCTGGGAAAGGTGTCCCTTGGCAGAGTTCATGAACTATGCCCGCTCTCCCGGGCATGTTCATTTTTGGTTCAATCTTGAGCTAGTTGTTGATTTTTATGTCCTCCACTTTTAACCAATCAGAGGACAGGGATCTATATAATAGTATACATAACAGAAGCTATGGATCAGTGGGGCTTCCCGCTAGCCACAGTGAAAAGATTCCTCATCCAACTGGCCTGTGTACCTGGTTCACAACATTTCTTTTGACTGGACGTAAAATTATAATTTTTGTACCAAAAGTTTTTTAGGGGGGAAAAAATACATGCAGGGATTTTTGCTTCAAGTTCCGAGCTATTCAAGATCCAACATTTCTAGTGTCCCAGTGTAAAAGCAATATTTTTTTGTTTTAGAAATGCTTTTTGAGTGCTTGAATTTTTACAATTTGAAAATTAAGATCAAAGATTATCACTTAATTGAGATAAAATTTTTTTAAAGTGAAAACAATTATATCAACGCTTGAGAAACAAGGACATACATAAGAAATACATTAAAAATATTTTTTTGACATAACTTTTGCAAAGGAAACTCCTGATATGTTGTCAAACAAATCAACAGTAAGGTAATTCTTCCCTGGAATCGATTATGTAGTTTTATGTTTAGCCCTTCCAATGATATATTCTCCCTTAACACAAACCCTCTAAGCTAACTCTCATCCCAACCAAAACACAAAATATGATTTTGAACACATTGTACTACAGCCTATTATTATATTGGCCACAACTTGATGTGGTCTGAGATATGTGAAACTTAGAAGCCTTCAAGGACATGGTACCTCAAAGCCAAGTTGGCCTTCAGCCACTTCATATTGTGCACCCAAGGGGTCATAACAAATATAAATGCGGTTTTAAGATAACCATGATGTCAGCATCACACATAACTTCATGGATTTTGATCTAGCCCTTAAAAGCAACCATAAAAAGAGGTTAATGTGGGGCAATTCTGTTCATTACTTGAATGTGACTATTTTTACTCAATATATTTGTAATATGTGTGAACCCCACACCTCTCTTTCCTCACCCCAACCCCTACCAGGATATTCCCTTCGCCAAAACGCAAACAAATATGATCTAAGGCTTAGTAATTGTAGTTCATCCTTTGCGGTCGATTTTAGCAAAACAAATTGGAGGGGTGGTTGGAGATAGGTCATGTTATGAGCTTTAAAAATTGCTAATTCTTTAACAGTTTCTTTACTAGTGTAGCATCTGCTTTAGTAAATAAACTTCCTCCCCAAGCAATGTTCACATTTCACATACCTTTAAATTAGGCTGTGTGATGAGAATTTGTTTAAAACGAACTCCTTCACCTCAATTCGAACAAAAAGTTTACTGCCTGGACCAACATCCCATCAAGGTTTTTGAGGGATGGTCTTCCATTCTGAAGAGCCCCATTACCCCGTATTGTTAAAATACATCCATTACCAGCAACCTTTGTTCCGAATGACCTCAAAATGGCAAAAAATAACTCCTATTTTAGAAAAGCTAACAAAAAAATGATGAAGCAACTACGACCTGTGAGTATTGTGAGTGCATTATCAAATTTAGAAAAAAGCTTTGTTTATGTTCAATTTGAACATTTTTGACTAAGCAATAAATTTTGTATATGAAACACCCCAATCAGGATTCAGGAGCAAACGAACTCAAAACGACCAGTCTTCATTCACTTAATGGGGACCATATAAAAACTCAATTTTAGAGGTTTTATCACTGGCATGGTATGGGTGTCAAACATCCACCAATCTGTGTCGGGGGGCTATTGCCAATAGCATCATTAAAAAAGGCTAATTCAAGGATTGAAATGTATATCGCAAAGGCAATGCATAACCAAAATTTAGTCGTAAAATTCTTTGCTTCAGCACTTATTCAATGTCACTTTGACTAGCAGTTCTTCTTGGTAGTCAGGTATAAACAAAAATCTTACATAAAATTACCATCAACAAAAACAAATTGATTCGTTTTATTTTAAATGGTGCGGCCCCGTATACACATTGGTCAGAGGAGCGGGAGCTTACAAGTCCAAGATTTGAATATAAGAACGAGTTACCTTTTTTACAAAATTGCCATGTTCACAAATTTTTTTTTAGGAAATGGTTGCTCCCTACTTAAGAGAAAAATTTGTGAAATGTCCGATATCCAGAGGGGTCTTTTAATTTTATTGTGCCTAAAATTAAAGTTAGGCTTCCACAACTTTTTACTTTAGTGCCAATAAGGGAGGGAATTTGCTTCCTGATACCATCAAAGGTATTCACAACTTTTTGAAATTTAAATGTGCACAATAAGGGATCATTTTGAAAATGGCTAATTTAATTATTAACAATTAAAAAAAAAAAAAATTTCCCCTTTTTTTCTCTTTTTTCCCATAAGGTTTATGAATTATATCCCCTTTTGGCCTTATTTGTCATTTTGTTCTCGTGAAAATGGACCATTGGAACATAAACTGTAATATTGGCTTCATGGTTTTATCAGGTTCCCCAATTTCTTATGATCTTTTTCACTTACTGTCACTTGCCTCATATTATTATTTATGTAGTTTTTTATCACTAAATATATGTACATTATAAATTTTACTGATTTTAATTATATTGTTTTCTTCTTATAATGTATTCGGTATTTGTTGAGGAACCAAATAAAATCAATCATTTATTTTTTTTATTTTTTTTATTTCTTCCTGTTTTTGCCTGTGTTTTTTTGTGTTATTTATGTTATGTATGATGCTGATGTAAGCAAATACTGACAAATTTGTATTGCTTTCAGTTTTTAGAGCAATAACATGTGTATGCTTACTCTTGCACCAATCATGCCAAAAAATACCAATTTTGTTGCATGAATGGACAAAAATGGTTCGAAAAATCCCTTGATTTTGAGATTTGCCTGACAATAACATTATAAAAGCTCTCAGTTAGACATCACTATGTCATATGTTAAACCTTGATCGGTTTGACTTTATTGAAGGACATGTTGCTACACACTGATACCAAACAAGATAATGTTTGTACCTTCATTACGAAAAAATCAGGGGATGGTAACCCCGGTCGTGTTGTGAACATAGTAGACGGAAACCCCTGTTGGAACGAGGGTTACCACAATTTGAATAAATGTGCATTGCCTGAATGGAAATTATACCATTGCTAACTGGCCAAGGTCTACAAAACCGAGACTTTCAATAGACGATTTCCTGAATTATACTCCCGTAGCAAAAAAAAAAACCCTAGGCTGGTTTGCAGAGACAACTACCTCACATAGTATAAACTATTTTTGTTATTTTATTAAATTTTAGTAGACATGGTGAATGCTGATTGGTATTAAAAATACTATCACGGTCAAGCGTCGCCTGCCTTTGTGGTTTGTTTTATGAATGATATGGCTGATTGACCTTGACTAGAATGATATGTGACCGTTGACCTCATAAATGAAATGAAAACGGTTTGATGTAATGTCCATAAACCAAATTCGGTTCCAATTGAAGGTCAATTGACATTTTCAGGCATCATTAAACTTGACCTCAAATGACCCTTGACCATGGTCTGTGACCTTTAAACTCATCACAAATAAGGATCCCATGTTGCCAAATATGGACTCAAGTTTGTTTAAATCCATTAAGTATGTGGATATTACAGGCAAACGTTAACCCTGTTTCACAACAGACAACAGACTAATCACAAAGACAACAGTGGACAAAGTGATCCCTCATGTGTATTCTTGTAGCAGGCGACACAAAAAATCCCAATTAATAATTACCAGATTGTTTCATTAATGTACTCAGAATAATGAGCATGCATTGCGCTATGCTTATGGTCCGGTCCATTCGATAATCATATACTTCGCTTTACTGCAAGCAGTGTTACAGTGAAATGGATTAAAACCATTTTTGACTGACTCAATGCAGTAGCACCGAGTTTCAAAATTGCTTTAACTGTGTTGCTGCTGTATTGAGTCAGAGATGGTTTTCATTACATTGTCACTTCCTGCCAGTGCAATTAAGGGCGGGTCAACCTAGGGCTTTTGTTTTTACACAAATTCGGATTTTTACACCATTTTAACATAACCTGTGTTCTATCATTACCAACAAAGGTTATGCACTGCAGACAATCTGAGCTGTATTTTTTTGCTGATTTCAACACAAGCTATTTGACCATTTAAAGGTCATACAAGATCACATGGTTTAGGATGCGTGACAAGTACATCACGCCGTCAGGCGCAAGGCACAGCATCGCGTTGCGTGGGGGAATTGTTTGCATGTGTATGAAGCGTGCGGTTGTTGTAATGTTACTTTTGCGTGGAAGCATCTTGTTAAAACGGAAATGATAATATTGAAAATGAAACAAAGTGCTAATTTAGACCAGATGAAATTTCTTCTGATTCTGGAGTTAGAGACAAAAGATGTTGATTCGTAGGTGGTTTTATCTATTTTCATCACTTGCCAACATACTCAATTTTGAAGTCAAAGATAAAGTTAGTTGAGAAAGAGACAGTTAAAATGGCATGATAAAGTCACTTTTTTACTTAAAAACAGGATTTTCTCAATGTTCAATTTTCGCAAAATTTGGCAAATTTTCAGACAGCCACTAACTCAAAAATACCAACAGTAAAGTAAGGTGTATTACTTTCCTTACAATAGCCAATCAGGCTTCTAGGCTAAACGGTTTTATCAAATTTTAATTTTTCGATTTCTAAACTAAGTATTCTCCAATTAGGATACTCAAATTGGAAAGAAAAGTACAATCACCATTTTTTGACAGTTTCCTTATATTCGAAAAGTAAACTCTATTTTTTAAAATGAAAAAAAAGGTCCCTAGACAAATTTGTCTTGTTTCTAAAAAATAACATAGAAATCATGGAAAATTCAAATGGTTTTGTTATCTGTCGCTTGAAAATTTTGGGGGTAAACTCATGTTTTTTTTTTTAGTATTTTCTCAAAAATACGGGAAGTTTTACATTCATCTGAGCCACCATCGGGTTCATCGTCAATTTGCATTTCTAGAAAGGTATTCTGTTACAACAATAATTCAAATTATTGCCAAAGTTACCAAACCAAAATAGATACTCAGGGTTAACACATCCTTAAGTATGAATGGACTTACACCAAGTATCAGGCCCCTACCTTACATGCATTAGAATCTACAGAAGTAATGATCTTGTGCATAGGTGGAACAAAACTGTTCTGGTCCAGCCCCCCTGAAATCCAATAAATGGCATTTTTGTTCAGCACATAAGTGTGACTGCTGCTATTGGCAATCCCAAACAAATATTCTGCTTGATACATTGTCCCTGTGTTCTTTTCCAATTCCCTGTGTGTTTTGGAAAAATAGTGACCAATATAATGCTTTTCAAAGTGTTAAGTTGGGGATTTTCCCCAGCCTACTGGCTACTCTGCAAATTCAAAGCTCTGTGCACTGCATATAGGCTAGACACTGAATCACTGCATGGCCATGACACCTTGTACTGGTCTAGGACGTGTTGCCTGACTTTGGTACTGCAGCAAAAACTGTACGGATGGCATTTTTTTAAAGTGGAGGGCCACTTGCCACTTTACCTATCAATTTTCAATACCGTACTATCATTTTCTTGGGCAGCCATACGCAGTGGCAGTGCCCAACGGGGGGCATTGGGGCGTTTTCCCAAAAAAAAATTCCTTGCCCCCTGCTAGTTTTCCCCCTGCCGAAAGAAACATGAGGGATTTTTGGCAAAATTCGTCGATTTGGGGCCCACATCAACCAAATTTTGGGGAAAATTTTACTTTTTTTGCACCAAAATCACTAAAACATAAAATCTCAAAATATTTGATAATTCCCCCCCCCCAATTTCACTTTGCCCCCCGTGTTGCCCCCAGAAAAAGAGGTCTGGTGCCACCACTTGCATTCCCATGAACAAAAAGTGGGGGGGGGGGCAGGCTCCTCCACTTTCAAAGGTGTGCCCCCCTTTCTGTCACCACTGATCATGCTGGTAGCCTCCATAAAACAGCCTATTAGGGCTACGGATTTCTTTTTTCTGGATTCTGTAGCTTGGCTAATCATGTATCAATAAAATTTAATCTACTTTTTTTTTTCAGGGGCTTACCACTTCAAATATGTAACTCCTGTGTATGTTCTTACGCAATACGGAAAACCATATTTTTTTTCATATTGGGTGAACAAACAGGGGATAACAATGGCATTAAGAATGGGAACCAACTGAATATGAAACTTTAGCTTTTACTAAATCTTCTGTATAATTACTTTTCAGATCATCATCAAGTGTTATCCAATTCGTGGACGTGAAAACAGGAAAATAGCTCTCTTCACAGCATGATGGTAGCACATTTCACTTGTACATCTTGGTGCTGTGCCAGCGTGTTAATTCTTTGTATTGCCCGGAAGTCCATCCGTTTGCCAACTGCACAAATTCCCAACTATGTACTTGAACTAGAAATTTAGCTATGGAAAGGTGAATTCACAGATCATTCATGGGATTTATTGAAAATTGTAAATTAAATTTATGAGTATCATTGGATGCAAATTCCTCATTTAATAAAAAAAAACCTTAACTTCCCAAACACTCCGTTTCTAATGACACAATAAACTTTGGATTAAATTGGTCGCAGAATTGATGAGAAATCAGGGGATTTTAATGCTTTTGAGAGGGGTATGAAGACCAGGAAAGAAAAGAAGTGGCTAGGAAAAAGACGTAGTAGTGGTAAAGGTGGTAGGGAGAGATGGCGCTCTCCATGGACAACCGCCCTTTTTTTTCCCCCATCGCTTCCGGTTTCTCCCCATCCGTGTGTCTCCTTACCTCCCCTTCTGTGGCGTTCTCCATTTCCCTCCCCTGGTTTCTTTCTCCCCTTCTGTCCCTCCTGCTTGGTGGAGGTTGGGGAGGTAGGGCACGGCACCGCAGACCCTAGGGAAGGAGAAGCAGGGAGAGCAGAAAGAGAAAAGAGGGAGACGGAAGGGAAATGTGGATGGAGCAGGGGGCGGGACAGAGGATCGGGCCAAAGGAGGGGGAGACGAAAGGAGCCGACACAGGGCTGGAGGGAGCAGGCGTCGGAGAACTGCGTGGAGGGATGGGGGTGCGAAGAAAGAAGGGCAGGAAGAAAGAATCCCCACTTGGGGGGAGCATACAAATGTGCAGGAAACAAACACAGACGTAGGTCCCATCATCAACAACAACATCACAACCTCTCTGACCCCAGCTACATCAATTTCCAAAATTTAGCCGCAGGGAGATAGCGCAAAATAACTTTTCCTGCAGAAAATACCAGCTCTGCGCATACAAACTATTTTTGGTAAGGACATGGGAGAAACCAGGTCTTCACCGTTTCACATTGACATAGCACTCATCTCCGGGGGGACTCACTTGTGTTCTAACTGTGGCTATAGGGGACTTGTTAAAAAAGTTCTGAAAAGTAAGGCTTTTTGCGAGCTACATGTATAGCACTATTCCTCCATTCTAATTTAAATTAAGATGCAAAAATCCAATTCGGATGACAACTTGATATAAAATTAAACTTAATACCACCCAAACATAAAACCACACAGACCAAGAAAGAATAAAACATAGTCATGTACACTTAACATGTCCCACACTCCCTTTTTCCTACTATTTGAAGATAAATGGGAACAGTTTTAATCCTTTTAAAGTTACCATAACTACAGCACATAAGGTCCTCAACAAGAGAAAGATTGATCGTAAGATGACTTCTTGCATTGCAATACAGTGCACCGCCAGTGGTTTACCCATTTGCCAGTCCATCTTGATCACAGAGTCGTGCATGTCGCCATTTGATTAACATGAGTATGAAATTATTATTGTTGAAAATACTCAACGAAAAAGTTTGTGTGATTGATAGAAAGAAAAGGGTTTATTATTGTAAAATAGCCATTGTAGTGTGCATTCACATGTAAACACTATTACATGACAAACTTGATGTGTCCTGTGTAATATTTGTTTTCTCCTCTCTGGTGTTTCTCCCCCCCCCAGAGAGGAGAAACACCACCTCTCTGAGGCACCTGTTTGGCAGCGCACGATTTTGCGCGAATTGTGTGAGGAAGATTTGCCAATCCAAAGTGAATACATGTCCTTTTATGAAGTCCAATGTCAGTACATTTCAAATGAAAAACAATTTGACCAAACATTGCAATGGATGGACACAAAATGAATAGGGATTGGAGCAAGATCAGTTTGAGAGTACAGATGTGAATGAATTCGTTCACCAGCAATAGGCAGCAATGGGTCTCCTGAGGGCAAGATGTCACAGGGGAATACAGTCCAGCCATTGGTTTTCGCCCTTCTCCTGAGGGGAAAATGAACAAGTGAGCAATGCGAAGCAATGGCCAGAAAGTACACCCTACTTCCGGGTTCGCAATTTGACCTTGACACCATCTGCCAATACTCGGAAGGGACAACGTTAACATCGACATGTGGTAAAAACCCAATTACGTGGGAAATGTTCTGCATGTGGTATACAAAATTGCCTTGGGAAAACTACCTGATATGCTGTGCGGCCGTCTCAAACGGCCAATCAATAGAAAGCAATGGTTTTTGGCGATCTCTTCAGGGGAAAGCGGCGAGTGGCCAATGCAAAGCAATGGGTGTTAAGGGAAGCATTGCAGTGGCAAACTCCCAGCAATGCAGAAGGAGTGAATACTGTACTGGGGGGGGGGGGACCCTAGTAATAGTCCCACCTGTTTTTACCTGATCTTAGCTTGAATTTTAGCGGGGTGGGATTATAATGGGATCCTCCCCCTAACATTAAATACATGAGCATCAACATGTCAGCCTTTCAGAGTAAACTAGTCTAGAATATATTTTCAGTATCAAATGAGGTATGTGGAGCAACAAGCTGTAAATGAACTGAAGTAGAAACCTAATTTTGTAAAAAAATCGTAAGATACTAACCCAAAGTTGAGGTAACAAAGGATATGGTAATTCTATTTGCCTTCCATCAAAAACTTATTGTGGTGATTAATAATAGGAATTTTTCTACTACAGATTATTTCAAAACTGGGGTGGGATAATATCGAGCATTGACTATACTACTCGGGTCAGTAGGGTAGTATTCTCATTTTCACCTCTGACGCTTGAAATACCTCAAATCGAGCTGTTTACATTTTGTTCATTTAATGCGATTGTCTAGTAGTAGTAGTGAGCGATATACACACGGCGTTATACCTTGAACAATATCTAGTGTTGGGCGGTATGCACTATTGACGGATTGACATTTCTCCTTTTTTTTTCACGAGATGCTTTCCTTTCCCATAAGCTTATGTCAATTGGCATTCCACTAAAAATACCTGAAAACATTCTAGTGTCTTTTACCAGTTCCAAAATTGGTGTCATAACTCAAAATTTCAACAATATTTTGATTACTAATATCAATCTTCTAGAGTCTGTTTTGTCAACACTGTTCATTCATTTTCAGTTGTTATCATCTTGACTGTTGATTCATACACATTGAATATAAACAAGCACCTCTGATATGTGGCGCTTTAACTTCAATCCATTTTGTTGAGTGTATACCACAGTAAATGTCTGAATACTTTAAAGCGTCCTCTTCGCAAAACTCTGATAACATACAATTGTCCGTAGTCATGTCCCTTCCATGCCAATCTCAATTTATCTTCACAAAAGAAATGCATGTATTCGTAAATATTTTACATACTGTGTGCCGGTGTAGTGTTTATATTTGCACAAATTTGCATATAAATTTGAATTGTTCGTTCGAACAATTCATGCTGGTCAGTGTTGACATTTTGTTATTTGTATTAGAGATTAACCGATCCAGGTTTTCCTCTGCCGATCCTATGGCCGATACTTTTTTTTGTATTACGGCCCGATCCACCATCCGATCCGACGTTTGCCCCACCTATATACGATCGCACCTAGTTCAAAATTCGTTGAACCTTTGGACTTGGAGAACGCTGACTTAAAGCAACAATCTGTGCAGTCCCCATTTTGCTAGTGTTCCCGATTAGAAGTTTAGAGAAGGTTTACATTTCTCCGGTTTCTACTTAAAAACTGGAAAATACCCATTATACTTCGTCCCTATCCTCATTCATACCTCGGCTGAGAATTGGCAGCCTCTGACATTTTTACCGATCGTTTTTTGCCGATTTTGCAAATCGGCCCCCATCCGATGTCCCGATACCAATTCGAAATCTCTAATTTGTATGTACCTAGAAGTTAAAGTGTTGCATTGTACATTCTAGACTCTATACTATTTTCATTCTCTTTTACTTATATTTAAATTTTTGGATGGTTATTAAAAACACTAATACTGATTGGTGATTAGCCATTTTGTTTTACTGAATAACCCAAAATGCTATTAATTTGTCTGAACACTTAATAGGCGAACTTTTTAATGATGGTGACAAATGTAACCGATGTGTTCTTTTATCACAGGTCCTTGCAGCTAGTCCAGATGTAGTGCTGCCAGGTATGGCCAGGTGGTCTTCTGTTCCGCTGTGGTCTGTTTTCTTCTCTGGGTTGGCCGTCGGTTTGGTGTTTTCATCCACTGCTTTGTCTTGATCGTTGATCCGATGATCTTGTTCTGGATTCCTTCTGGCTGGTTGTTGTTGTGTTGGTCTTTATTGTGGTTACTTTGTAGAATGTTCTCTCTCCCTCTTGCTTCTGGTGAATGGTATTCGTTTTCTATCTGAGATATTTGGACACAAGTTCACCAGTTTAAACTTGCTGGCATCCCTGTACACCTCTCGTCCATCAGATATTCTTCTGGCCGCAATGGACGATCCATCAATACAGAAAGATGGTGTAGAATTGTGGTTCATATGCTGAAAGTCCTTGTTCTGCTTGTCTTGTTTCAGCAGGACAAAATCACCTTGATATGATGTTTCTTTGTGTTCTTGTTTTCTGCCTTGAGCTGAGATCTTATTCTTGTACTCTTTGTGTGCGATCTCTAACTTTTTTTTATCTATCTTGGTAGTCTCTTTAACTCTGTGCTTGTGTGGTCAGTGGGGGGGGGGGGGGGGGTCTGAGCGTCTCTTCATTATTGCTTCATATGGTGTTACTCCAGTTGCTGGAGGTGGTTCGAGCGCATCTCGGTTAGCATTTCTTCCTGATAGCTACATCAACGTCTTTGTCTTGCAGCTTTGAGATCTGTGTCGTGGGGTCTTGTTAAGCCATTTTCATGAAGATCTCGCTTCCCTGTTGGCTCTGGCATGCTCTGGGGGTTACTTTATGGTGTTGAACCCTTCTTGTTTGCAATTCTTCGAAGCATTAGAATTGAATTGGTTGTCCGTTGTCAGACTTTCCAACTTCCGTGGGTGTGCCGTGTGTTGCAACATCTTCTTTACTTCTTCTATGTTGCATCAACCGTTAGAATGATTTTTTCACCTTCCCCTATCTGGATATCTTGATCTTTTACCACTGCTACAAGATTTAGTGTCCCATCCTGATACTGGTCCTCAAAATCCCATCCTGACTTCCCCGGTTCTTTTGGTAGTGGTGTGCCTTGATGGGTTCTGTTTTGTATCTTTATTCTTCTTCCGTAGTCACTTGGCATCGAAGCATTGTCCGATGATCTCTCTTCAATCAAAACCATGGAGTTCATGCCTGGGCAACCATACTTTTGTCGAAGCTGTTCTTCGTCTTGTCATACCCAATTGCCACTAAGCTGTGAGCTTTCCTTTGATCACCTCCTCTGTAGACATGCTGGTGTGACTATCTGATTCATTCTGAAGATGAACTTGGTCTGCGTATATAATAGTTCTTGTCTTATGCCGTAAGAAGGGTGCTATTCGGAAGGATCTTTCTTGGATGTTCCAGTCACCTCCTCTGGTGACTTGCTTACCTTCTACTTCTGCAGTGATCACCTTGCTGAAGTTTCTGCTGGAATGCTGTCGAGAATAACGCAATGTTCCATGCTTCTACATTTGCTTTATCACCATTCTCGTGTCATCTGAGTCTGTCGTAGGTGGAGGTGTCTGGATCAAGGAAGTCTACTAGCGGATCTTGTTCATCTCCCAAGGTTCATAGAGTAGTTCATACTCTATGTCTTGCATCGCCCATACCACCCACTTCTCAATTCTTGGTGGTAGCTTTGAGTTGCCTTATTGAACTGGTAGGCAGTGGTTTCTGCGCTTCACAATCTTGACTTTGGCTCACCCAGAAAGGTACACATCTTGAATCTTCCTTGGACCATTTCGACCGCTAGTGGCATCCTTCTTTCTCTGTCTGGCTTATTCTTTTCCCTCACATCAGCGTCCGCAACGAGCTCTGATGAAGTGAACGCAGGTGGAATCCCTTCTGCTGTAGGCTGAAATAACCCTGCCGATAACCCTAACATGGTAGCTGCTCGCTTCCGATCTTACGACGATGGCTTTGCTGGGCTCGAAGATGCCAATGACCTTCATCACTATGTGATGCTCTTCTTGAGTCCTCAAAGGCTCTTTTGTTTTTACCGGTCCCCACTTGACTTTCACTTTTCTTGGTGAGTTCCCTGAGTGTTGCGCCAATGAGTGTAACTGGATGATTTTTGATAGTACCCCATCATATCATTCCAAGGAAACTTCTGACTTCGTCTTTGGACTCTGGCTTTGCTTTCCTTGACAGCTTTGGTCTTTTCCATCTGTTGGCTTTAGTCCGTCTTTGGTAATTCTGTACCCGTAAAATTCTAGTTCATCTACACAACCAATTGGCCCTTGTCTTACGTTGAATGTGATGCCATAATCGGCTGCTCTTTGTATGGCACTGATTCTCAGAGTCTGGTTTATGGTCTTCCTTGGTGGCTTCCCCAATAAGAAGATCATCTCTTTGGTTCAAGCATATGGAATGTCTCCAAAGATTCTGTAGATTGTCTCGTCGAACAAGTCTTGTTTAGTTGCTCTCCAAATATTGAAGCGCTGTTGGTTCCTGTAGTTTTCCCATGACTGCAACATGTTGCTATGCTTCGCGCGTCTGGGTGTAAGAATGCTTGATGGTATCCACGACTTCTGTCTAGTTTTTCGGAAATCTTGCATCCGTGAACTTTATACTTGAAGTCTTCAACAACAGTTGCTTGAGAGATCCTATTCCTTCCATGTTTTGTTTGGAATTCCTGAGGCTATGCTGTGCTCGGATCAGGTGTGGTATAGTCAGTCTTTTGGATATTCTTTGAATCTTGGCTTGCTGCCAACTAAGGGGCTGCACATGTGCTTGCCTTCTCCTCTGGTAACTTTCTCCAATAATGTCTTCCTCCATCTGATAGTCTAGCATTTCTTCCTTCAAAGGTTCTGCAAGTGAAGGGTAACCTTGAATGGGGTTTTTCTGTGCCACTTGGGGCTGTCTCAGGTTATCATGGAGATTTTCCGATCCATAATGGCTGTTATGTCTTCGTGTCTTCAATTTTGCCTATGCCTTTGAAGATTTGTGGAAAATTCTTTGGCGATGCTGCAAGCTCCTTCATCTGATTGGATCTTCTGGATTTTCAAGTAGTTTTCTTCACCTAAGGTGCCTTCTGAGTCCACTGTGTACCTCCCAAGTTTTTACAACTTTCTCTCCTCCCTAGTAGTGGCGGTGAGTTTATGCGCCCTGTTATGACTTGTACTGTCGCCTTCACCCCTCATCGAGATTTGTTTCGTAGTATTGTGCCCACTCTCCTTTCACTGGTAATTTAGTCTGTAGGTTGTTTAGCTTCTGTTTGCTTTGTTAAGCCAGTTCTGAGACTTTGGATGTGTGTTTTGAATGCCTTCAAATTGGTGTTCATCCATCACATTGGCATCCGCTCCACTATCCGGCTCCATTCTCACATCAACATCATCTTTCTTATGCTGACTGTTTTTTCTTCCGCTATTTCTTTTCCTTGACTGGGTTTTACATGACCTTGACCTGTTCGTAGAACTCACTATCTGAACTGGTGCTGTCTTCTTCCTCCTCTTTGGATGTTTTTTTCACCTGTTTTGATTTACGCTGCAGATTCTGGTGTTCTTCCTTTTGTCTTCGAAGTTTGCCATCTTACTTTGATGTTCATGTTCACAACCAGGATGGCGAATGGTTTCCATCGTTTCATGTGTTTGCCACTGCTGTCCTGTTCTGCTGGAATGCTGACAATTTTCTCCTGGTTTATGGGTGTAGCATCCGCAGTACCTACATGGAGCTGAAACCACTTTCTTTCTGAATTCCTGTTGTCTTCTGATTTGATTGACGAAGTGATTCTTTTGTATTTTCCGCTCCCCCACTTTCTGCTGGTCTTTCATATCCTTAAGTTGCAGTGTAGTGGTCCTTCAATTTGTGCTGCCTCTTTTAGGAATTCTTGTAGTGTCCACGCCTTGCTGATCGCTTTTCTAATGAGGGGGTGCGGTTGTCTATGTTTTGTATTATGTGCTCCAGTATTCTCTCGTCCTTTGTTTTCAATTCAACACTCTGCTGCTGTTTTCACGTAGTCTTGATTGCGTTTCATTTATTGCCCTCTGCCTCTCCCTCATTTGGTCGTGTTTTCAGAAATACAATCTTGCATGGTGTTTGTTCTTCTTTGGAGTGTAGTACTCTTTAACATTTTGTCCAGTTGGTGGTACGCATTGTTTTCACCCTCTGTTATCTGTTGGGTCTGGGAGACTTTTCTCTAGTCTACTTATTTCTTTGCCTCCATAATCTGATGCACAAGTGCATCTTTCTATCTTCGGGTCTAGTTATCCTAAGAATCGAAACGTCCCTCTCAATTCTTCTACCATTCTTTTCCCCAGCTTTAACCCTGTGCTTTGGTTCAACTCGGTGGTGTAAAAGGTAGCGCTTTCAGATTTTCTTGTCTCTGGACACCTGAACTGTTACTAGCCTTTGCCCTTCTAGCTCTCATCACCCATCTTTATTTCTGCTTCTTTTTCGAATATTTAGGCTAAATCACTCGAAATCTTATACGTACGTGCTCTCGTTGCTGTGCGAGTCTCGCGAATTTTGCACCGTATCTCCCTGGTGACGATCCTCTGCTCACTGCGAGCGGCAAAACACACGAACCAGCTGCGAATATCCACCAGTTGCAATTCTAAACAATTACCTTTGCTCCTCGTCGCCATTTTCACATCTGACGCTTGAAAATAAACACTCAAATCGAGCTGTTTACATTTTGTCATTTAATGCGATTGCTAGTAGTAGTAGTGAGCGATATACACTATCGGCGATTATCTGACAACTATTAGTGTTGGGCGGTATGCACTTATTGAGATATGACAATAAGGGACGTCCAAGCAGCAGAATTTGGGATGAGATACCTTTAATCGCCGCTGGTTGTTGCCCTTCTGACGTGTTAGGGTTCGCAGAATAACAGCTTCTCTTATTTTCACAAATGAAGACCTGGCAATTGTAAGCCTATTTGAGATGTGATCAAGCAAAATGAGTCTGAAGTCGGTCAGATTTGATTTTTACTTTTCCATGTAACTGCATTCACCATTTAAAAAGCTACATTTTGCTGAAGCCCCAGTTGAAATTAACAAATTAATTCCAAAGATATAATCAGTTGAAGGGTGGCAAAACAATAGGAAACAAAAGTCATTTTCTCCTTTGTTTGGCTATAACTCAAAATCAATATTGCGACTTCCGACTCATTTTGCTTGATCACATCACATTTTACAAATAGAGTATACATGTAACTTCAGTCATTTGGTATCATCATAAGTTTCTGTTTCAAAGCTGTGACCCAAACTTGGTTCCAATTTAATTAGACCTTAACTTTTCAAATGATAAAAATTTTAACATATTTGACCTGTTACATTTTGACCTCAGGTGACCTTTGACCTCATTAACAAATGAAGGTTCCTATAACATTGAACCTATGACCCAAGCTTGATTCCAATTGGACATAACCTTTACCAAGACATACATGTACCAAGACAGACAGACACAGACAGACACACACACACACACACACAAACACAGACAAACACACACTTCTATTTCTATACCCTGCAAAAAGAGCACAATTATGCCTTTACTGGCTTTGTACCTTTGCAAATGATACCTCTAAGAGAACCACTGCATATCCTTGGCCCAGATATAAATTCCTGCAGTCCAGTTTATTGTATGGTTCTGATCAAGGCTGTATGCAGGCTTTATTTAGGGGGTGCAGGACTTCAAAAATGTATGACTTTTTTGTAATGGTGGGCCTAACCCCCCCCCCCCCCCAAAAAAAAAGTGTCCTTTTTTGGACTTTTTTCTCAATAAAAAATAAGGAAAAAACTAGATTTTTGAGATGAACAAACATGTAGTGCTAATAAAGTGCTAAGTCCAATTTGAAAAGTTATGCACACTTGATGCATAGGAATTTCACTCAAACTTTCACCCTCAGTATTTTGACCAAGAACCATTTCCTGAGAAACCTAGTTTACTGACCTTTCAATGCCATTTTTATATTTTATCTTATAGGCATGTATCATTTTGTGTGTTTGTAAACTGTGTGCAATCTTGTCAATCACATGGGTCTGTTTTTACCCTACGATTAACAAGTGTTTCTACGGCCCTATAGGCTCCCATCTTCTTATCAGACTACTTGCCTATCAAGGCTTTTTGTTTTTTTTTTTTTGCAAGCAAATAAATTACTTTTCCCACTGGCATATACATACGCAGCAGCACTGCCGCACCCCACTGGATGGACAAAGCAGAATCCCCGCAGTGGCATGAGTCAGCAAACTAAGATCCAAGGACAGTGTGGTCCCCCGCCACATCGTATGGTGGGAAGGGACATGGCGGAACCAGTTAGGTGGTCTGTCTATCCGTCTGTGCCAAGTTGCAGGTACAATGTTATATATTGTGTGAATCAATTTCTTATGTATGCTTTATTCAGTCATGACGTGTGTCTACTTTTCCTACTTGTGTGTCTAATTTGAACAAAGAAAGTTCACACACATGTATAACCTGCGTTAACTTGGCTGTGCTAATTACACTACCGGTACACTTGCATTGGACTTCATTTATTATGCACTTTATTCCTCATGTTGTGCATCTAATTTTCAGTTTTGTGTGTCATTTTGCGGCCCTATAATCTCTGCCAAATTGTTCAGCGTTATTGACCGTGGCGAGCGTGACGTGCGTCAACGGAAATGAATGCCGATTGGCTTGCTGAGTAGGTTAATTCCCAATTGGTTAATCGCGCATGAAACTACCCATAGACTCCGCCCTTTCGCAGATATTGGGGTGGCGCCCTCTGTAACAATTCTGAGCAGCGACTTAGGGCGGCCTCGGGCAGCACTTCTGAGTTGCCAAAGTGGTTACTCTCAGCTAGTTGTCTTCTGAGATGCTCACACAAGCATGCTTCTGGAAGTTGGGTGGTAGTGGTGATGGACTGAGAGGCAAAGATGATGGTTGCCTTATATTTGTCAAGTTTTCTACTTGAGCAAATAGTGAATGAAATTAAGAGTTTGCTGCCAATGCATGCCTAAGGGGCAGTTCCCTCAGGAACCCTGCTGCCAACAGGCAAGGAAAGGCAGTCCGGGTTGTTTTTTGTGCCCAAGAAGCACTATAGTACTTTCATTTTCTCGAGTCAGTGATGTCAAGAATTAGTTGCAGAATTAAATCGCGAGCTGTGATTTCAAAGCATTTCATCAAGCCACATGCGCGTTATAAGGGTGGTTGCGAAAAATTATACCAAAACAACTGTCCTCGGTCTGAACATGTTGACATCACTGACTGAGGAGAGAGAGGAGTATAATAGGCATTTGGCAAATACGACTTATAAAATAATAGCCACGATTACCTATGGTTGCCTCTGATCCTGCTAATGCCATAATCGGGGCAGTTACAAAAATAAAAAGTTTTTGAAATTTTCCTTTATTAATACTAACAATAATAAATCGATACACTTCAGTGAGTTTGCTTTTGTCACAGGCCGCCCACCATGCCCATATATATTTTTCTTGTGTTGGGATTTCTTTTTTTAGTTCCGATTCAACTGGGAAATTCCAGCTCCTGGGATGAGCTTGACAATGTGCATGCTACGTGCACAGCAGTACTTGCACACTACTTACCAACCTACTACACTTCCCTTGTGCACGTACACTTGCCATGAGGAAGTGTTTTCCAAATAATACCCAGCAATTAGAAGGGCAGGTGCACATACCTCAGTCCATGAACTGTTTGGCTTCGTTTCCGCGAAGTGACGCTCGGCGTTTCCTTTCCAAAAGCTTGATATCACTTCAAACAATTCTTATATATAGTTGTACACGTTGCTTTGTCAGAGTTTATGAAGAGTAAACATAAATTACCAATTTTTAATAGAGCTGTAATTACATGTAAGGAATTGTTTTTAGTGGGGCAAGGTCAGAGAAACTTTTTGACAAGTTATTTTGATGAAATTAAAGAAGCCTTCTCCTGAAAAGAAATCAGAAAGTCTTTCGTTATCCTGCACAAGCTCTAAAACATAGCACTCATTCACAAATCTACATTTTTACATGCAATTGAAATTCCTGTGCATTATTATTTAGAAGAAACAAGGTCTCTGGAGATTGGAGAGATATAGCTTCATTCACAAAGCCAGAAAGAGGTAATTGCGATCACTAAGAAGTGGAGACAAATGAAACTACACCAGACCACCCCCTTAATTCTGGCAAACTACCTAAACACGGAACAACTAAACCACCATACTTAAACCTTGCAATGTACTTCTACCCCACCCCCATAAGTCTGCACCATTTTTTGAATCAGGGTTAACATTTTTCTCACATACGGACGAACACACAAAACTTAACTCGTTGAGAAACTTAATCCATAACTCACCAAAAAAGAACTCTAAACACCCACATCACCTTGTTCAATGAATCATTCATAACTCACCAAAAATAACTCGTAAAAAACAACCCATCGATGATCCATTTCAAAACACTCAGGTGAAGAAATCCAAACTCCCCAACCAAAAATAACTCTAAAAAAAACCCATCGATGGATCCATTCAAACAACTCATCGATGAAATCCATAAATCACCAACAAAATAACTCTAAAAAAATAGTACTGTTTGATCAACTCCATCCAATACTCACCCAAAATTAATTCTCAAAAACAAAACGTGTCATTAATCAATCCCATAAAACACAAATAACTAAAAACAAAACTTGATGGACACCATACAAAAAGACAAACTCATCTGAAGAAACCTCCATCACGAACTCGCCAAAACACCTCCAAAAAAATAAATCATCAAATTACCCCATCCAACACTCATGAGGTACTCCAGCCAAAACGAAGTCGATGAATCCATCCAAAACACATGATGAATTCATACAACAAAACTCATTGATGAACTCCATTAAAACTCGCCAAAAATACCTCAACTTGAAAAAACTCATCATGAACTAAATAAATCACAGAGCTCTAACAAACAAAGTTCTTGTCAATGAACTCCATCAATACCTCACCCAAAAAATAAATCAAAAAGCATCGTCAATAACTCATTAACTCACCAAAAATAACTCAAAAGGTCAAAGGTCAATGAGCAAAGGTCAGTATGCCAAATGCTGACCTTTTTGTGAAATGTTGACCTTTTGACATTTCCTACCCCCGTCAGACCCAGGAGAGGGAGGACCAAAGGGGTAATGAATTACATGGTTAGTGGGCCTCCTAAAATACTCACGTTTGGCTAAAATATTTAAAAATTTGCTTTTTGCTTTTTTACATTTCATACCCCCCTGCCAGACCAGAGAGGACCCTGGGGGAAGAATTACGTGGTTAGTAGGGCGTGTACCCTCCTACAAAATACCAATACAAGTTTGGTTACTCTAGCTCTAGGAAAAATGTTGCCTTTTTTGTGCAATAATTTTTTAAAAATCATTTCCTTCACCGGACAGACCCAAAGAAGGATCCTTGGAGTGGGGGGGGATGATGAAATTACATGGTTAGTAGAGGTTTGTGCCCTCTTGCATTTGGCTACTTCGACACCTAGAAAAAAAGCCAAATGTTGACACTTTTTGGGCAATATTGGCTTTTTTCATGTTCCTTACTACCCTGGACAGACCCAAGGGGGACACTTGGGGAATGAATTCATGGTTGGTAGGGGTTTTTGACATCCTACAATATACCCACGTTTGGCTACTCATTTTTGGAAAAAAAAAGTTATGGCCACCTCACAGTACGAACAAAACAAACACAAACACACAGGACGCTGCTCATTTTATAGTCCCCATTCCGAACTTGTTCGATGGAGGCCCAATAATTAATGCATTCTCCTTCACTCCCTCTATCTGTGTTGATCATTAACAACACATCTGGGACAGGGTGTTTATTCTTCCCTATAGGTTTGGTGACATAATTTTGGCATTTGAGACGTTAGAAGGGCTGTTGTTACCTTATTTGTAACATACATGTCATAAAGTAAGCAATGAATTTGGGAACGATGAGGATTATTTACAATCTGATGAGGAATTATTTAACACTCTGAGAGGAATTATTTACAATCTTGATGAGGATTATTTACAATCTGATGAGGAATTATGTACAATCTGGTTAGGTTTATTTACAATCTGGTGTAGGGCATTATTTACATTCTGGTGGTGAGGAATTATTTACACTCTGTGGGAGGAATTATTTACCCTCTGGTGGTGAGAATTATTTACACTCTGGTGGTGAGGAATTACTGTATTTTTACCAATCGGGAAGAACACACACCCCTGCATGAGGATTGTTTTTCTGTCAGTGGTTCTCAAGTTTAGTACCTAGGTATGTGATTTATTTGCAGGCCAATTTGAGTGCCCAACACCATTCTAAATCCTGGGCCAGGGCTGTAAACAACAATGCAAAATTTCCCTGGAATATGATCACAACATTTCCTCTAATATTGGTCCTTGACCAATTTGTGCATATAACTATGTCCCGCCTGACCTGCTTCCAAATTTCTAGACCAAGTGCCACATATGATTAATATCTTGACCAAGTTTTTATAAATGTAATGCTCTAGATTTAATGTGTATTTTCTACATCATATTACCTGTAAAATGCACCACGCTCTCCTTAGCAGGGTTTGTAAAAAATTGCAAAATTTCCGCGGAAAAAAAGATTATGATCACAATTTCCCTCTAAATAGTAAAAATTTCCCTCCAAGATTTCAAAATTTCCCTTTAATTCTTATGTATTTCTTTATTTTAGGTCAAAATTTCCCTCCAATAGCAAAATGTCCCAGGAATACAATTCCCAAATTCCCCAACTTTTTCCAGGCAGATCGTGGACCAACGGGCACCTTGATGCTGTTTCTGTACATTACAGTTGGAAATACTGTTTTCAACCTTCAGGGTCTGCTTCACAATTCAGAAGTTAGTCTTAATAATCATAGCTCTATGACAAATAGTCAGTGTCCAAACAAGAATGCATGCACAAAATGTTAGGCTTAACATGCTGAGAACAGCAGATTCTTTATCGCTTTACTCAAAACGTCGGAACTGATTTATAATTACAGAAAAGTGATATATGATAGATTAGAAACTTGTTTAATGTTTCAACAAGTTTGAATATTTGGCACAGTGAGAATGGAGCTAGCTACATTTTCTAAGACCCTCATTTTCAGTTCCAGTGACCCCCATTTTAGGACCATTTTCAGTTTCCAAGACCCTACTTTTCATGCCTCAAAGCCATCTACCAAATTTTCTTTGAAACAACCTCAAACTGTCGCTGGAGTAAAAATGTAGTCAAAATTTTGGGTATTCTAAAGAAAGCATTTTTTTCCTCATTTAACCGCTTGAAATCTTATAGCTAATGTCATGAACCCTAACCGAAACCCTGCACCCCCCCGGGATTTTGGGAACCACGATTTTGGAAAACCTTTATACAATATAGCTATCAAAATCAGGTTGTCTGCAAAATTCCCCATCCTGGGTTAAAGAGTGAAGGGCGCTTTTTTTCAAAATGGGGGCCAATATTCACTTAATGCCGCCTTTTTTGACATATCTTATTTTTTGATCCACATTCATTCACTCTATGACTACTTATCGCCCAAAACCTTAAAGGCATAGTTGAACACCTTTTGGCGTGCTTAAAACGCTGCTCTAGAGGGCGTCATATTCAAAAATGGCCACCAAAACACTGAACCCGTGTATTTCACACTTAATGGCTCTTTAAAGGCAAAACTGCCCGGTGTCACCTAATTATATACTTTGTCATCGCACCTGTTGATTAGTTTTGAGGTAAAGTAACTTTATTTAAAAATGAAGTAGTTAGCCTTCATCAAGTGTGTATATAGAGGCGCTTTATGAAAAAATGGTCTGACGTACTATACACTAAGACCAGACCACACCACACAGCAGCCTCCTTACTCACTGATCACCTACTTTAAACCGCATAACCATAGTTTCTTGAGTCTTGATGTAGTGAGACTGATGTTACTCAGGAGCACCAAGCTTCTTCTACGCCTGCTTGCCGAGATGCTCACACAGCATGTTCTGGGTGGGTGGTGGGACTGAGAGCAAAAAGAGGCATGGTTGCCTTATATTTTGTCAAAGTTTTTACTTGAGGCAACTAGTGAAATTTAAGAGTTGCTGCCAAGGGATGCCCAAGGGGCAGTTGCTTCAGGGAACACCGCTGCCAACAGGCAATTGTTGAAAAGCAGTCGGTGGTTGTTTTTTGTGCCCAAGAAGACTATATGTACTTTCATTTCTCGAGGCAGTGATTGTCAAGAATTAGTTCAGAATAAATCCGCAGAGCTTGATCAAAACATTTAATAAGCACATGCGCGTATAAAGGTGGTGCGAAAATTTATACCCAAAACAACTGTCTGAACGTGTTGATGTCATGACTTGAGGAAGATAAAGGGAGTATAATAGGCATTTGGCAAATACTTACTTATAAAATAATAGCCACGATGCCTTGAGTGCCTCTATCTGCATACTGCATAAAATCGGGCAGTTGTTAAAAAAATAAAACGATAACAGCCACTACAGTAATAATACTACAATACTAAATCGATACACTCAGTGAGTTTGCTTTTGTCACAGCCCGCCCACATGCCCATATATTATTTGTCTTGGTGGTGATTGCTTTTTTTAGTTTCCTGATCAACTGGGAAATTCCAGCTCCTGGGATGAGCTTGACAATGTGCATGCTACGTGCACAGCAGTACTTGCACACTACTACCAACCTACTACACTTCCTTGTGAAGTACACTGCATGAGGAGTGTTTTCCAAATAATAACACAATTAGTAAAGGGCAGTTGCACCTTACCCTCAGTCCAGGTGAACTGTTTGGCTTTGTTTAACATCAAAGTGACGCTAGGTCGTTCCTTCAAAGCTTGATCTCACTGACAAAATTCTCTATATATAGTTGTACACGTTGCTGTCAGAGTTTCTGAAGAGGTAAACATACATTACCATATTAATAGATTTGTAATACATGGAAGGAATTGTTTTAGTGGGGCAAGGTCAAGGAAAACTTTTTGACAAGTTATTTTGATGAAATTAAAGAAGCTTCCTGCCTTAACAGAAATCAGGACAGTCTTTTCGTATCCTGCCACAAGCTCTAAAAATAGCACTCCCTTCCCTTCACAAAATCTTACATTTTTTGTAATGCATGAAATTCAGGTGCATTCATTATTTTAGAAACCAAGTCTGGAGATCTGGAGAAACATACTTCATTCACAAGCCAGAAAAGACAGGGTAATTGCGATCACTCAAGAAGAAGTGACACTGAAATGTAAACCAGACCACCCCCTTAGTCTGGCCACATACCTAAACCTCATCACCAGACTACACCTTACCCTTCCTCTCCCCCGGAACAACGCTAAAACCCACCATACTTAAACCTTGCAATGTCCTTTACCCCCAACCCCAATCACTTTTGTCACCATTTTGAATCCAGGGTTTTAATCATTTTCTCACATAAGGACAACACAAAACTTAAGTGATGTCGTTGATTAAACTTAATCCCTAATCACCAAAAAAAACTGCTAAACACCATCATGTCATGATACTCGATTCATAACTCACCAAAAAATAAAACTAAAAACAACCCATCGATGATCATTCAAACAAACTCTCGATGTCTAAATCCATAAATCACCAAAAAAAACTCTAAAAAATTACTTGTTGATCAACTCA
Source organism: Ophioderma brevispina (assembly GCA_023653785.1). NCBI lineage: Eukaryota > Metazoa > Echinodermata > Ophiuroidea > Amphilepidida > Ophiodermatidae > Ophioderma > Ophioderma brevispina. Next base: position 31,540 of record JAMKCH010012321.1, read on the forward strand.
ATCCATAACTCACCAAAAATTACTTCTACAAACAAAAACTTGTCCATTAACTCAATCCATATAACAAAAATAACTAAAAACAAAACTTGTGGGAACGCCCATCCAAAAAGACAATCAGGACGAACTCATCCATAACTCGCAAAAATACCTCCAAAACATAACTCATCAATTACCCCATCCAAAACTCATTGATGTACTCCATCCAAAAACTCATTCTATGAACTCCATCCAAAAAACCACATCTGATGAAGTCATCCAAAACTCATTGAGTGAACTCCATTAAAAATCGCCAACAAAAATACCTCACTTTGAAAAATATAACTTCATCATGAAAAACTAAAATACATACGAAAGCTCTAAAAGACAAAAGTCTGTCAATGAAAACTCCATCAATAAACTCCCCACAAAAATAAAAAAAGGCAATCGTCTTATAAACTCCATATACCTCACAAAAAAAACTCAAAGGTCCAAGGTCAATGAGCAAAGGTCAGTATTGCCAAATGCTGACCTTTTGGTGAGATGTTGACCTTTTTGACATTTCCTCACCCCCTTGTCAGACCCCGGGGATAGGGGAGGATCCAGAGGGAAGGAATTACATGGTTAGTGGGCCTCCTAATTAACATACTAAGTTTGGGCTTTAAAATATTTAAAATTGCTTTTTTGCTTTTTTTTTACATTTTCCACCCCGCTGGACAGACCCAGAGAGGACCTGGGGGAAGGAATACGTTGGTTAGTAGCGGGATTGTACCCTCTACCAAAATGACCCAATACAAGTTTGGTTACTCTAGCTCTAGAAAATGTGACTTTTTTTGTGCCAATATTTTTTAAAAACATTTTCCCCTACACGACAGAACCCAAAGAGGGAATCCTTGGGAGTGGGGGGGGGAATGAAATTACATGGTTAGTAGAGGTTTGTGCCCTTCTTGCATTTGGCTACTCCTCGATCACCTAGAAAAAAAAGGCAAATGTTGACCGGTGGGTGCAATAGTGGCCTTTTTCTTACATTTTCCTTCTGAACACCCGTGAAGGCCCAAGGGAGGACACTTGGGGACTGAATTGCATGTTGGTAGGGCGTTTGGACCCTCCTACAATATACCCAAGTTTGGCTCTCCTTTTTGGAAAAAAAAAAAAAAAGTTATGGCCACCTCCCAGACGGAACAAAACAACCAAACACACAGGACGCTGCTTCATTTTATAGTCCCCCATTACGAAATTGTCGACTGGGGACATATTAAATGCATTACTCCTCAATCCCCTCTATTCTGTGTTGATCATTAACAACACATCTGGAGGGTGTTATTCTTCCCTATACATGTCGGGTGGACCATAATTTGGCATTTGAGGAAGTTAGAGGCGTTGTTAACCTTATTTTAACATTACATGTACATGATAAACTAAAAGAAGCCACTGATGAATTTGGGGAAGATGAGGGATATTATTTCCATCTGATGAGGAATATTTGACAATCTGATGAGGAATTTATTACAATCGGATGGGAAATTATCTTTCAATTGGTGAGGAATTATATTACATCTGGTTGAGGAATTATTTACACTTGGTGAGGAATTATTTACACTCTGGTGGTGAGGAATTATTTACACTCTGGTGAGGAATTACGGTACATGTATTTACAATATGGGATAAAGAACAGACACCCCTGCATGTAGGATGGTTTTTGTCAGTGGTTCTCAATTATAATCCAGTATAGCATTTTATTTGCAGGCCAATTTGAGTGCCAAACACCATTCTAAAATCTGGCCAGGGCTGTAAAAAAATGCAACGTTTCCGGAGATGATCAAATTCCCCTCTCAAGATGGTCCTTGACCAATTTGGAATATTCCTTGTCCATGACCTGCTTTTCATGTCTAGACCATATTGCCACATAGGATTTAGATATCCTTGACCAAGTTAATAAATGTAATTTTTGCTCTAGATTTATGTTATGTTCGTCTTCATATACCGTAGATGAAACCTCTCCTTAGGCAGGGCTGTAAAAAAAATGCAAAATTTCCCGGGAATAGGATCAAAATTTCCTTCTAAGATAGTAAATTCCCTCCAAGATTCAAAATTTCCCTTAATTCTTATTCTTTCTTATTTTAAGGTAAAAAATTTCCTCCAAATAGCAAAATTTACCGGGAAGACATTCCCAAATTCCCCACTTTTTTCCAGGCATGATCACAACTTAACCTTGGGATGCTTTTACTGTACATCATGATTACCTCGTATGTAGCGGCGTACGAGATTGGTCCATACGGTCCCGTGACCATGTAGAAACGAACGGTTTAACATGGTGCTGTGAGGAACGCCGAAAGTGGTCAAAATCACGCAAATTCAGACGAATTTGTATCGTAAGATTTTAATTTTGTAAATACAATTAGTTAAAAAAGTACGGTATACATCGAACGGGTTCATTCAAGTATTTTGGGTAGAACGTTGTTTATGCCCCTCGGGCAAAGCCCTCGGGCATAAACAAAGCGTTCATACCCAAAATATATGAATGAACCCCTAATTTACCATTGGAAATAATGTTTCAAACCTTAAGGGTCTGCCTTTTCACATTCAGAAAGTTAGTCTTAAAATACCATAGATCTATGACAAATGGCAGTGTCCAACAAGAAAGGCTATGCCACAAAACTTTTGGTAGGCGTAATTGCTGGAGAACAGCCAGATACGTTATTGCTTTGTATACAAACTTCTGAACTGATTATTAAGTTACAGAAAGAAAGTGATATAGGAATAGATTAGAAACTTGTTTAATGTTTCAACAAGTTTTCAAGTTGAATATTTGGCAGGCAGTGAAGGAATGGAGCTAGCTACACTTCTGCTGATTTACTGAAATGCTGCAATGTGGTGTTTATTTATATTTAGACAAACTTTAAAGTTGCAAATTGTTTATTGACCCACCACAATATTAAAAATGTCTTGGAACCTTTCGTTTAGTGTGGGCAATAATCATGGGGGACGGGTAGAAACTTCCTCCTTTGGCAAAATGATCAATAGCCAAAATTCAAGCCAGACGGAGATGTATTTACAGTGATTTGGATTGTGTGTGACGCGGGGGAGGGGGAGGTAAGCTCAATTATGATTCCCCCTGAGTCACCTGATACCCTCGGGGTTCCAGGATTTAACTCTCAATGCTGATACAAAAAAACCTAAAAAATCATGCGTCTTACTAATAAATTAGCATCCCTCTGATTTTGGAAAATGGGGGTCCATATTTGTGATTCTGCCGTGTTTCTTCGTGAGCCAATTTAAGTTTACCCGGCCACGCAAGGGGAGGGGTTCTTCTCTAATTGGGAGGTAGTATGAGAATCTGCTTTGCCTATAAGACCTCATTTTCAGTTCACAGTGACCCATCTTTAGGACCCATTTAAGTTCCAAAGACCCTACTTTTCATTGCCCAAAGCCTCTTCCAAATTTTCTTGAAACACATCAAAATGATTATGCTGGAGGAAAAAAAACGTATGTCCAAAATTTGGTTATTTAAAGAAATAGTATTTTTCTCATTTACCTGGAAATCGTTATAGCCGAAAGGATGTGGATCGGGAAAGTTACGAGTTGGGCTTTTAATTTGTGCTTTCACATTAAAACTTATCGGCGTTGGAAATGGGGTTTTGGGTCAAAGGCCTTCGATCAAAAATAAAAGTTCATGTTAATTATCGGGCCATCCCCTTTGGTTTCTCTGAGTCGCCTGGAGGTTATCCCAGGGGCCAGCAGGGGTCAAAACTTGCCACAATTGTTCTTAATTGAAAAGTGTGCACTTAAGTGCTTGGGTATTTTTCAGCCCATTCATTTTTCCAGGATTACTTGCTTATAATATTTGTATTTTGTATTCTGCATGTGCAACGCACCATGTTTTGCAAGTAATTCAAATAAATATTATTATTATTATTAACATTCTTAGGAATTGTATGTACGGGAGGGGTACTCAACACAAATGACCACACAGCCTGCAGGGATGTGTCGCAAGCATGGGCCTCATTTTCAGCCTTCTGCTATATCAACATCAATGACCCCTTTTTTCAAGCCAATTTTGATATAGCAGCCAATGGGTCATTTTTTTTTATTTTCTCAATTTTTTTGGGAAATTAGTCCAATTTTCTTAATTGGAAACCAAAATTATCCAAAATATTGTCGGAAAAATTAATTTCCTCAATCTGAAGCCAATTTTCCCAAATTTGCTAAAACTTAAAAGGTCAACATTTTGAAGGAAAAAATGGCAATTTACTAACCCTGAACTTGAAGCACACCTTAACAACGTCACAAGCAATGACATGATGATCATGATGATGATGTAGTGTGCAATTAGGCACAAACAATGAAATGTGCAAGTAACTAGGCCAGAATACGTAGTACACCACAGGCACAGACTACAGTACCGTATTCAGTTACGGTTTAGGTCAAAACACTACACACAACACATACAATGCATGACCATGAATGATGACCTACCCTCTATCACAGGGCATGCTCAACATGCATTCAACATGCAGATAGAATAAGAATAGGTTACGTTTTGTTTCTAATTTTTATTTTTAAGACAGTTAATTCGGCGGGTGTCAAGCCTGTTATATTCCGTCAGAAAACAATTTTCTTCGCCAGCTGCGCAATCATGGCAGTGACAACACAGAGCATAGCCATAGCACCTTTCTGACTAGCACGATTCGTCATGCATTATAATGCATCTGGCCTTGCTTTATCATTGTTGTCTTTTACTTAGGCCGCTTGCATTATAAGCATGATCGCAATTACAGCTGTTAAATTCTGGGGGACAGCCCGTCACCGTGTGCGTACAAAATAAAATGGCGACGGCGTGCTAATTAAGTCTGAGATGCGCACTTTCACTTTTAATCGTCGATTTTCAAGGACCAAATGGATTCTGCGACCAAACATCAACACCTCAAATAAAAGCTAAGAAGATTGTGGGCACGGTAAGCTAAGGTTGTGAGTATCACAGCACATAAATAATATGCTAGGGATAGGTATGAGACACAAAAACGTCTCGCTAGACCCTTTTGCACATAACGGAGGGTAGAAAGATAAGGCATCTTGATTCGAACAGGGGCTATGAGTATAAAAAATGACAATGATAAAATCCAAGTGCAAGAATGAAACTGATAAAGGCCCAAACAAAAGTCGCCACCACTGTGAAGAAGCAAGATGAATCTTGCTATTTCTGACATGCAATGCATGCCACAGACAGTGCTACCGTGACATGTGTGCAGCGCACAGTCTATGGAGTGACTACAATTCCCGTCTTTTCCCGAATATAACATTCGATTTGACTTAATTCCCGATCGCAAACTTGACCGCTATTAACGTGACATGCCAGTACATAAACCCAAAATAGCTGCTATTTTTACTCACCGGCTAAGTGGGCTCTGATCACCTGAAATGTTGTGGTATACTTGGTGTGCTATTTTTAGTCGGGATCCTAGCTCGCTTCGGAATGCCCAGTCGTAAATTGTAAATATATTATGAAATATTACCGCCATGACGTCAAAAATCAATCCGCCAAAAACAAAAACAATGCATAATTTCCCTCTTTTCACATTAAAAAACATTCCTCTCTATTGCTAAATGAAATGAAATGCTAAATGTATTCAATTTGACATATTTTTAAGCTATAAAACTTTCATTTCAAAACAAGAAACATACCGAACTAATTTATCATCGTCTCCCAAATGCGGCAGCCGATCAATTTCGTATGCAAATTAGTCTGGATCATGTCCTATTTTGAGAAAAGGTGGTTCCCGTTTCTGCGCGATATGGACACGCAGACCGCGAAATGTATTTTTGTGTTCATACCGTTTGTCGTCTATTCTTACCTTCAAACTGCATTCGTCAGGTCAAATATGAATCCAGAACAACTATTTACTCAGTCGTGGTGCCTCGCTAGTACATTCAGGCCAGCACAGAGGCAAGAGAAGAACATCACAAACACGTCGCTACAAATCTGACCAGCTAGCAACCAATTGACGTCATTAGCTGCTACGGAGGTGACGTCACGTGACCCATATTTGGAAAATCCCACCTGACGGAACTTTGTTTTTAGGTGTATTTTGTATTTTTTTACCACCGCTGCACCTTCGGAGAGTCGTCAAATCTGTTTTTCGCCACGTGAATTTTTCTACAATTTTCATTTTTTTACTTACAAGTTACATAACGATAACGCTGTTATACTTCCACTCACTGTTATAAAAAAATAAACGTCTAGCGTCAAACAAAAACAAGCAAAAATATTTATAAACATGAAAATATACCAAAAAACAAACAAAAAGTGACAAACAAACATAACCACATCCTCCTCTTCGTCGTAATCGTCATCATCATCATCATCACCAACATCATCACCACCATGCCATCATCATCGCCAATCCATGGACTCGATCCATGGAAAGTGACCGGTATACCCTATAACCCAAACTCTAAACATGGCCTAACTGTTGCATTTATAACCCTTTGTCGAGTAGGTCTATACTAGCCCAGAGCTGTAGCTATGCAGCCGCCAGACCAGGCCCGTATTTGCTGATATTGGTCCAAAAGGTAATGAAATTTTGACAAAATTTTTTTTTTTTTTTTTTTTCTCAAATTAAAGCTAAGAAGATTGTGGTCACGGTAAGCTAGGTTGTGAGTATCACAGCACATAAATAATAATGCTATGGGATGAGACACAAAAAGGTCTCGCTAGACCCTTTTGCACCTAACGAGGAAGAACGATAAGAGCATCTTGCTTCGAACAGGGCGGCCTATAGTAAAAAATGAAAATGATAAAATCCAAGTGAAAAATGATAAAGGACCAAACAAAAGTCGCCACCACTGTGAAGAAGCAAGATGAATCGTGCTACTATAACCCAAACTCTAAACATGGCCTAACTGTTGCATTTATAACCCTTTGTCGAGTAGGTCTATAGCCCAGAGCTGTAGCTATGCAGCCGCCAGACCAGGCCCGTATTTGCTGATATTGGTCCAAAAGGTAATGAAATTTTGACAAAAAAGGCCACTTTTGGGTGATGAGATGTTCAAAAATTCCCCCAAAGGACCATTTTAGGGGAGTTATGTCAGTCTACTTTTACAAATAAAAATGTCCTTTTCGAAGTGCCCCCCAAATAAATCCTGCGTACGGCCCTGCGCAATGCCCAGTCGTAAATTGTAAATATATTATGAAATATTACCGCCATGACGTCAAAAATCAATCCGCCAAAAACAAAAACAATGCATAATTTCCCTCTTTTCACATTAAAAAAACATTCCTCTCTATTGCTAAATGAAATGAAATGCTAAATGTATTCAATTTGACATATTTTTAAGCTATAAAACTTTCATTTCAAAACAAGAAACATACCGAACTAATTTATCATCGTCTCCCAAATGCGGCAGCCGATCAATTTCGTATGCAAATTAGTCTGGATCATGTCCTATTTTGAGAAAAGGTGGTTCCCGTTTCTGCGCGATATGGACACGCAGACCGCGAAATGTATTTTTGTGTTCATACCGTTTGTCGTCTATTCTTACCTTCAAACTGCATTCGTCAGGTCAAATATGAATCCAGAACAACTATTTACTCAGTCGTGGTGCCTCGCTAGTACATTCAGGCCAGCACAGAGGCAAGAGAAGAACATCACAAACACGTCGCTACAAATCTGACCAGCTAGCAACCAATTGACGTCATTAGCTGCTACGGAGGTGACGTCACGTGACCCATATTTGGAAAATCCCACCTGACGGAACTTTGTTTTTAGGTGTATTTTGTATTTTTTTACCACCGCTGCACCTTCGGAGAGTCGTCAAATCTGTTTTTCGCCACGTGAATTTTTCTACAATTTTCATTTTTTTACTACAATTACATAACGATAACGCTGTTACACGTCACTCAACATGTGTAAAAAAAATAAACGTCTTCTAGCGTCAAAACAAAAACAAGCCCAAAAAATAATAACCTTTATTTATAAAACATGAAAATACCAAAAAACAAAACAAAAAGGACAAAAACGAACCATACCTCCTCTGCGTTCGTAATGTCATCATCCTCATCATCCCAACATCATCACCACCATGCAATCATCATCGTCAATAGACTCGATCCATGGAAAGTGCCGGTTATACCCTATAACCCAACCTTTTCTAAACATGGCCTAACTGTTGCATTTATATATTTCCTTTGTCGAGTAGGTATTACGCCAGAGATGTTTAGACTATGCAGCGCCAGACCAGGCCCGTATTTATGGGTGAGATTGGTCAAAGGGTTAATGTAAACTTTGCAAAAAAGGCCACTTTTCGGGTGTTGAGATGTTCAAAAATTCCCCCAAAGGACCATTTTAGGGGAGTTATGTCAGTCTACTTTTACAAATAAAAATGTCCTTTTCGAAGTGCCCCCCAAATAAATCCTGCGTACGGCCCTGCGCAAGCCGACTGCATCGTATAAATCGTATAAACTTCATTGGCTTTGGCTTTCGGCCCACAATCAGTCATTTTTTTTTTCAAATTCAAAATGTCCAGTTTGTCTTTAAATTGCTAGGTCATATCAACACCTTATATTACTATTATTTACTATATTTTTTTGTGACAAACAGACACTAAAGCATTTTAAAGCGGTCTTGAAGATGTAATTTACTACAACTCCCGACAATGGAGAAATCGGAAGAAATCGAATCCGGAATCTGATCCTAATAGACACTTCCTTTAAAAAAAATAAAATTAGGCCTACAGAAGAAGCATCCAATTGACTGAAGCAAGCTCCATGGAATTTGTTTGGCCAGATGGACCTTTGTGTGCAGTCCATGCATTTTTTTCATTCTATTTTATTTTCAATATATTATACAACAAAAACAAATAAAGTAATGAACCAAGTAGGCCTACACAAAGTGTAAAACTCTTACACTACTATAACTATAAATAAACTAAAATGCAAAATCAATACACCTAAACCACACAAACCCTATAGCAAAAGGTTACGTAATTTCTTTGAAACGATTTTAATAATGAATTACAGAAATAATCTTTTGAGTGTTATATTAGCCATTCGTTGTCAATTTTTTGCATATTAATTTTTGGCAACATCCAAGTGCCCACTATAGTCGGACTAATGATGCCATCATTTTTTCTGCTGATCTTCAGATCGGGGAGGGGGCTTCAGGGATCAACAAATATTGATCTAATGGTTCTGCATACCAAATTGTTGTTATGATCATAACGATTCCAAAAGTTAGCACCATCCGGGGCTTTTTAGAGTTTTAGAGTACAGGCCTATATGCATTAAAAAGAGCCAAAAGGTTGAAAAAATCAAGTTGCATGCACGGAGGTCAAAATTTCCTCCTGCTCCGGCTCTTCATGCTCATCCTGCCTCTCTTCCTCCTCCTGCTCCTCCTGCTCCTGCTCCTCTTGGCTTCCTCTTCCTCCTCATCCTCCGACATCCGTCGTCGAGATCCGTGACGTGACATACATCTTTGAGAAACCTATGCTTTATCCCGCATTGCTGTTCTCAGTTCATTCAAAACTATGATTCAAGGTACATGAAACTTCTCTGCATAGCATATTGCGATTGTAGCCTGCTTATGTCAGTGGTCTGCTACATGGACATGGAAGTCTCAAAAAAGGTCTCGAAAGTAATGCCCAGCGAACTGAGATCTAGATCTCCTATGAGCCGCAATAATTGTAGAAATAGGAGGTATATCACCCGGTATATCACCATAGATCTGACGTTTAGGATGATGTTTCTTCCAGCAGATGTTTCGAACTCGAATTAATAATAATAACACGAATTAGTTTGAGCTCCTTCTTCATATTCCACGTTTCGGCAAGAGTTCCATATGTATCCCTTGACAGTTGTACATGTAACACATTTTTTTTAATTTTGACCTTAGGGTTATGGGTTTTGTTAGTATATGCCATAAATAAACATAATTTGTTTCCTGCAGAATTTTGAAGGTGGTACATATGGAACTCTTTTCTATAATATCAGTCCCATAAAAAGATGCTTTTGACCTGGGCCCTGAAAAAGGCACCTTTGCAAAAACTTTAAGTTTCTCCACGCGCATTTCCATATCGAAAAACCAATTTTCCAATCGAAAAAAAAACAAGTTTTTCGATTATGGATAGTGCGTGGGAAACCGTGGATTTTTTGTTTTACTTGTAAAAAATTCGATAACCTTGGTTTTTTGGATTGGACCTTGGACTTGTCATAGATGGGCCTATACGTTTCAAGATGTTCCCATTTTGGATCTATTTGTAACAGCTCTTCATTTTTCATTTTCATTCATGTTTTCATTTCAATCGCTAACTCTAAAATATAATAAATTCAAATTTTACAGGACACAACATGAAAATTTCAATGGGGGCCCGCCTTACTGGCATGATTTGCTATGCAGATCGATCGCCGGATCAACAACCTTAAAGGTACTCTATACAGTCACAAACGAGAATAACAATCTATCGACCCAACCATTTTCCGACTACACAAGACCGCGTTTTTTTCAAAAACGGCTAGAGTCTTGTTTCAAACTTGCCAAAGGCTCAGTCACACAGCCGATTTATTGGCTAAAACCCCTTACAGACTGCTCAGATTGGTGCCGATTGGTCATTTTCTAAAATCGCGAGCAGGTTTTTTTTCACATTTGAGTTTTGGCAAGGTCTGGGACGTTGTTACAATCTTTTGTAATTCTTACCGATTATTTGCTAGACCAAACCACTTCCAGACTGCTCAAGACTGGGCCCGATTGGCCATTAGTTCGAGAAAACATGAGTAATATTTGCCTTTTTCAGGGTGTAAGTTTTGGGCCAAGTCGGGACTGCCTGTACATCCTTCTTCAGTCTTGATTTGGTCGGGAGCACGTTGGCAATTGAAAAAAACCTGCTACGATGTTATTTCTTGCAGCTTGCAAATCGTGCGGTTTGGAATCGGGAAGTTCGGCTTGAACACATGAGCGGTTTGGAACGTAGCCGAGAAGTTGGCGCGCATCCTGAGTGGTTGTGTGCGTTGGAAAGGGGTCGGCAATGAGTCTGCTCCAAGCGGAAGGCGAGTGCACCCAACTGGAGCACTCTTAAGTAAGTCGGCGACTAAACTCGTCCCTACAGAAGATAAGTCACCCACTTGCAGCTCGACTGACGGTCCAACTTCTGCTGTCGGTTAAGTCTGCGACTATTGGGGACTGAACAGTGCCATGCTTTCAAGATCGTGTGGATTTTTAATGATTCTGTCGCCGACGCTATCGATTGCTAGCATCTCTTTCTTGTCAATTTTGTAATTTTGAACCGACTGCAGCCGATTTTGAAAAAATGTGGTCTTGTGTATTGGGAAGGTGGTCGCGTCGCGGGTTTTCTTCTATCTGACTGTAACTTTCTTGGCGTCAAACGCGGCTATACGGTGAGTATATTGTATGTGTCGTCACAATTCATAGCTTTTACAGACAAAGTGTGGTGGAGAAGCATTAAATGTATTACTGTAATATCACTCTTAAATACGGTAAGTCTGCGCCAGGCTAGGGATGCCAGGGGCCTGTGCATGTACTAAACGCACATGCATGCCTGTCACGGGCATGCAGGCCATGATCATACACAGCTCAGCAATGCCACAATCGTTGCATATCACACGATATAGCCAATGATGCCCAGCAATCGTCATTCTGTCACGATTCTATGAATTTATGACCGTACACTACAAATATACTCACCACCAACACAATTTCACAAAGAATCACAACTCTCCAAATAGTGAATTGGCTAGTTTCCACGCTTCCCATCCCCCACAGCGTCTAAAGAGTCCACTCTAAACGGAGTGTTCACTTCAATCTTTGCTTAAAGTTATTTTTTCACTCTCTTAGAGTGGATCTCACTCTAAAGATGCGTCACTCAGCTGGCTCTTTTTGGGAGTGAGATTTTCACTCTTTAGAGTGGTTTTTCACTCTTTCGTGTTAAGAGCAGTACCAATCGCGACATTCTTGACAAGCGACATTCCACCACTTGGTTTACCGTCGTTTCAAGGTCGGCTACTAATCGGGGACTGAACAAGTTGCGTCGCATTAACATCATGATTCCATTATGCGGTCGCCGACTACTTTTTTGAAAAAAAAAATGCGGGTCTTGTGTAGTCGGGAAGTGGTTGGGTCGGGACTGTCTTCTGTGTGACTATACCTAAGGCTCAGCACACAGCCGCTTTTTTGCTAGCGAAACCACTTACAGACTGCTCACGACTGGTGCCGATTGGCCAGTTTTCAAAAATCGTGAGCAGTTTTTCTTTTTCATGTGTAGTTTTGGCAAGGTCTGGGACTGTTCTGTACAATCTTTTGTAGTCTTAAGGTATAGTCACACAGAAGACAGCTCCGACCCAACCTCTTCCCGACTACACAAGTCCGCAACTTTCTTCTGCAACAATCTTGTTCAAACTTGCAAAATTTACCATTTTTATCCCAACCAGGGATAATGAGCGGTTTGGAAGCGGTAGCCGACGAGTTGGTGCGCATTATGAGTGGTTGTGTGCAGTTGGAAAGTGGTCGGCAATGAGTCTGCTCCAAGCGGGAGAGAAAATGCAAGCCAACTGGACTTGTTAAATCGGCGACTAAACTCGGCGACTACAGCTGAAGATAAGTCGCCGACTTGCAGTCTTGACAGCAACTTGTGCTGTCGTGTTAAGGTCTGCGACTGATTGAGAACTGAACAAGTGACATGCTTGATCACCTACTGCTCAGCGATTGAGCATCTCTTGTCTTGTAATTTGAACAAGACTGCAGCCGATTTTGAAAGAAATGTGGTCTTGTGTAGTTGGGAAGAGGTTGGTTCGCGTCGCGTTGCCGGTTGTCTTAATCTGACGGTACCTTTCTTGGCGTCAACAACTCGGCGACCAATCGACGAGCAGTCTTGACAGCGACATGTCACAACTTGTGCCGTCGTTTCAAGGTCGGCGACTAATCGGGGACTGAGCAAGTAGCGTCGCCAATTAAACATGCTGGATCTTGTTGATTCCATGATGCTGTCGCATACTGCTCGGCGTTTCAGCATCCCATGTCTCGTTGACGACGGGGATACTCGCAGACTAATCATCCCTGGTCGGGATAAAAATTGTACCTTTAGGTATAGTCACACAGAAGACAGCTCCCAACCCAACCACTTCCCGACTACACAAGACCGCATTTTTTTCAAAATCGGCTACAGTCTTGTTCAAACTTGCAAAATTTACACGACGCGACCCAACCTCATCCCAACTACACAAGACCACATTTCTTTCCAAATCGGCTGCAGTCTTGTTCATATTACAAGACAAGAGATGCTCAATCGCCGAGCAGTAGGCGATCAAGCATGTCACTTGTTCAGTTCTCAATCAGTCGCAGACCTTAACGGTATAGTCACACAGAAGAC